>CABFVX010003517.1:12190-24703 GCA_902151425.1 Timema shepardi | reverse complement strand
GGGGGGGGGGAGAGTTACCTGATATATTAAAATAACTTTTGAAATTCTGGAGGTAAAATTATCTAACAATAAATAAAGAATACACTTTTTTTTATCACCGCGCCTTACAATCTGCACGGATTTTAGGCTCATCTACTAATTACTGTAGATGTTTTAGGATTGAGGAAGGTTAAATACACTCGACTAGTATTAGAAACACAATCTACCCATCATTGACAGTTTAGTCCATGCGGCTACCGAAGCGGGTAACCCGACATGTTGTCACATGAAAATGTGTGAGATCTGATCTGTTGGAGCACTCACTACTTCCAGATTTAAAAAAGACACACACAAAAATATTCTAAAATGTACTATCATAAACACAAATATCCAGAGGCTAAGCTCACCATGTTTGTCACAACACAAAGAGAACTACTCGACTTATACACCGAACGTCTCAATTTCTTCATACCACATTAACGGTTCTACACACATGCCCGGGAGAGGGTTTGAGTTTTCCGTCAGGTTTTGATGCAATCCCCAGTCTTGGTTTTGTTCCAACTCAGAGCTACGAGCCATATTACTTATCTTCCCGAAATATCTACAACTGTTGGTAGACATAGACTCCTAAATTATCTGTCAACTGTTCAGACAATTCTATCTATCGGGGCCAACTAAGGAGATAAGAATTTATGGCGGAAACATACACAACAAATTATATAACAAATTAAAATGCATTTCTTTAAGATAAATAAATATTTTTTTTATGATTAAATGTCCTTGGAATAAAAACAATTATCTGAAACTGGCTTTTAATAATTTAAAGTGGTAATATAGTAAAATAACAGCCTATTCAAAGAAATAGATCAAAAAGGACTTGAGTGTTAGTTTGAAGCAAGGGTCGGCAACCTTTTTGGGGCCCCGATCGATCGACTTTTACATTTACCAAAGGTCCCGCTATCACCTTTCGTTTCCCCACTCGACTTTTAATTAATTTTTGTCTATATAATATAATATATTTAGCACCGCGTCTTACTACCCGTTCGGGTTATACGCTTTAAGTACTAATTACGCTAATGGATTAGGAATTGGGAAGGTTGAATTAGAGGAACTGAACCCGCATTTGCGTGGAGGGAGAGTGGAAAACCATTTAAGAAAAACCACCCTCAGTTCACCCGACCGAGATTCGAACCTCGATCTCCCCGTCCTCAGCAGTCGAGCTTCAACATGACAAGCGCGTTAGCCAACTACGCCACCGAGGCGGGTGACTTTTAATTAATTTTTTCTATAAATCTTGTATTTATTTGTTAGATTCAACATTTCCTTCAATATGTGTGTTGTTGCCATAAAAAAAGGACACTCCATTTACCCCGAAAGGTGACAGTCTTACCCATTTGGGTTATACACTTTACGTACTAATTACTCTAATGGATTAGGAATTGGGAAGGTTGAATTAGATGGAAGTGAACCTGCATTTGCGTGGAGAGAAAGTGGAAAACCATTTAGGAAAAACCACCCCCAGTTCACCCGACCGAGATTCGAACCTCGATCGCTCCGTCCTCAGCAGTCGAGCTCAACACGACAAGCGCTTTAGCCAACTACGCCACCGAGGCGGGTAATTACTAAATTGTATTATATTTGGAAGAAGGTACAAGAAAGGTGGATGGATACATAAAAGGAATGAACCTCTATCCACCTTTCCTCCACCTTCTTACAAACATAATACAATTACCTCCATTAAACGAAAAGAGGTTTTCCTTAGAGTAATAAATTGTATTAAAATAATTAACATAAAAGTGTATTCTTTTTTTCTTTATAACATACTAGGTATGTCAGTTAAGAAAGCCATCAATATTCAATGTCGTCGTTTGAAATGCTAATTTCCTAAACAAATCAAGTGGTTTTTTTTCATGTTAACTCATTTAATTATATGTTTTAATTCTTAATCTAATTTTTAAATTTTAAAGATCCTAAGGTTCGTGTTCATATCCGAAAGAAATACTAATAACCTACTCCCAAGAAGGTTAAATTGCTTTAATACTCCCTAGTCTGACCTAAATATTAACTTATACTATAACTAATTCATCTTATTTCTGGGGATAATGGAATTCATCTCAATGGTGTCCCCACCTCAGAAATGAGTTCCTCCATAAGCCAGGAGAGCAGAGGTCAGAGAAGGTCCAATGGCCAAGATCTAGAGTATTAGCCCCACCCCCATATTGAGAAGTTAAAAGATCGATTTACAAAAATACATTTTAAAATTGTTGTGAGACACATTATTTATTAGTTATTTCTTCCTACAACGTATTCGAATTTTCACGCATGAATATAACTGACTCAATTTTGTCTAAAGACACGCAGTAGAGGGGTGGTAAAAAGACGACATAAAAATCATCCTGGAAGATTATTTTTTTATTTCGACTATTGTAAATAAAAGTTACTTTTTTTTAGTAAGTATGTGAAAATTTCAGAAATTCGATAAAAATTCTTGTGACCTTTTCCTGACCAAGCAAAATCCCCTGAATTTTCAGGTCGCTAGACACCACATAAATAGGAGCTTCGGATTCGTAAAATAGTGAATTTGAAACATCTCTTAATAATTTTTTGATGTCCAAAGATTTTGAAATGCCCGACCTTGACCATTATCACCCCCCAAGGATATATTTCTTCAACAGGAGTCGGCAGCAAGAAGTATAGGGGGGAAAAATAATTTAAAATTAGAGTGTAGAAACAAAGGATGATTGCAGGACCTTTGATATATGTAAAAGTCGATTGGGGCTCAAAAAGGTTGCAGACCCCTGTTTTACAATATACCTATTGTTTATTTGTGTCCCCTCAAGCTTTTATCTCTCATATATAAAGATATGATAACACCTATAGCTTACACAAAGTACATGTAGCTGTAAAGAAATACATTTTATATCAGGGTGCACAGCTTATATTGTAAACAAAAAATGTATCTCTTGTTAGAAAGAAGAAGACGGAGAAAAAAAATAAAACTTCATGCGATGCTTTATTATAGCTAGTTATCAGTTCAATAAATAGCTAGGGGTACGTTATGCAAGCTACATCGTGCTTCGAAAACACATTCATTCAATGAACGACTTTACCTAATAATAAAACTTAAACAAAAATATTTTAAAAAAACTCACATTAAAATATAATGTGTTCACTAAAGTTTCCAAGCGTTTCAATCTAATTTTTATTTGACTTGTATTAAACTTTAAGATATTTTAATTAAATCGGGTGAAATACTATAAATTTTTTTGTATATCGTGTGTTCTAGTTTAGGAAGGGGATAAAAAGGCAATTTTTTACTGTCTCAAAGATAAATTAAAAAATGGCAGAATTAAGATGTAACAACAAACCCAGGCAACTGCTAAATATTAAAATGACAACATTTGTCTGAAAGCATATTTACAGAGACGAATAGTTGATCTTTGAAAAGGAATGTGTTTTGGATTAATACATTTACTTTACATCCATTACATTATTATTATTAGCACCGCGTCTTACTATCCGTTCGGGTTATACGCACTTACGCTAATGTGTAATGGTAGGGTGATTGTGAGATGAAATGGAGGACCTACAGTTTAACGTGGAATCCGAACCACGGTGGAGGCCTGGCATTCCCCACATTCACAAGATGTCTTGTCAGAGGTGAAGGAAGGGTTTGTCAATCATATAAATCTATGCCGGGACTGAGGATTGAACCCCAGCCGCTAGCATAGAAGTCTGACACCTTACCCCTAGACCGCCAGGTCACCTACATCCATTACAGTTTCCATCCTGTGGTCCGGGTTAGTTTTTTATTCAAATTATATATTTTCCCGCTACCGGCTGGCTAGGCCTGTTTTAGCGTCGCGTGACTTTTAGTCTAACTTAAGACTATGACAGGCACAACATCCAGTCACCGGCCTTTAATTTAACACTATGAAAGGATAAAACCCGCATTTAACTAATGATACATTTTCGGCCACGCCGGGAATTGAACCTGGAACCCTTCGCACGGTTGAGAGACACGCCATCAACTGAGCTAAGGTGTTGGATAGATTAATTAATAATGTGTTATATTCTTTTGATAGTTACAATATTAGTAACTAAACCTTGGTTTTTAAAGTGAGCCCACTTTCAATCACCAATATTGAATGAAATACCCTAAAATTTGGCATTTCATGAATAATTAAATATGTCTTATTTGATTAATAAATTATAAAGTTAATCTAAAGTTATCAAAATCTTACATTAATATTTACTTATGTTACTATTCTCTTGACAAATTTTTTCTATAAAATTATAAGTTTGATTAATTTTAATATATTATTTCATAGTAAATAGCATACCTCAATATTTACTTTTTTATGATTAAAAAAATGTACAATTAAATTAAATATAATTTATTTTAGAATCCAAATTCGTGCGATTATAATTTTTTTCACAAAAAAAATTATTCTATAAAATTGATTTTTCACTTATGATTTATAAATGTATTTATTACAAAAATTCAACTTGAATCAACTCAAACTAAAAAAAAATTCGATGTTTTTCATTCAAACTTTATTCAAACTGAAAAATTCCTTCTCGCAAACCCTTAGGTTAGACCACGTTTATTAAAGTGGGAATAAAATGGGGGTAGGGGGAAGGGAATAGTAATATTAGTAGTACAATAGCCCCGTGACTTCTTTGGTGCTGACTGACAGCTCACCGCTGACTTCTGACAGTCAACATTTAGTTATAATACCTAAATTTTGACCGTCAGAAGTGACAGCTGCTAAACACATGTTTTTGCAGATTATATGGTTCGGCGTAGGGATACGTAATTTAGTCTGGTAACTTTTCAAAGCTTTTAGCTGTCAGTTAGCACCAAAGAAGCCATGGGGCTACTGTAGTAATAGTAGTAGTAATGAAATCAATTGCCCAGGCTTGCCAAATTTATAGTACATGAGTAGAATGATCAGCTACGACACAAGATATAGTATTTCCTCTTACAGCTAAACAGCAAATAAAACTAAGATAATGATTTATTTTATTTGAATATTACAAGAGTTAATGGAATAAGTGAAGAAGAGGGAACGACATGCAAGGATTCCCATGGTTACTTACAGACTTGCCTATTAGAGGGCAGCACTAGTGACCTGCACGAGGTCTACAGAGAACAAGAGACAAACAGCACGTCAAACATAGAAACAATCAAGTATAGCTGCCGAGCCCGCTTTCAACTCGTTTAAACCTTATAAAAAAACAACAATTAAAATCTTTTTCATCAATTCTTCTAATTAGAAGCAAGTTGTTACAGGAACAAATTCGGATATTACAGATTTTTTTTAACTAAGGATGGAACCCTCTTTCTTTCATTTATTTTTTATTTTTTTGCTATGGCGTCTTGCTACCCATTCATGTTATAGGGCTTAGATGTGTACTAGAGAGTTAAGATGAGGAAGGTTGAATTTAAAGGAAGTGAACCCACATTTGCACGGAGAGTGGGAAATCATTTAGGAAAAACCACCCTCAAAACACCCGACCGGGATCAAACCCTTGTCCCACCCGTCATCGGCAGTGTACTCTATTTCGAGAGTAGCGCTTTAAGCTGTGTGGCCACCGAAGCACGTGATGGGGAACCCTCTAATTCTCCCAAGATTTATTACAGATTTGAAAGAAAAAAAATAATTTAAATTTTGAATTGGAATTTTTTATACAGCTCCAATACCGGAACTGCTTATGATGGTTCAGCCCCAATATGATAATGGTAAAAAACAACCAGACCCAAGATAATTAATTTAACACTTAACTTAATGTATTAAAGTTATAATGAATGAATTTTAGCAATTTAAAAAAAATAATTAGTTAACTAGCTATTTAATATTTTCTATTATTTTGTTATATTAATATTTATTCTTATTTAATATTTTACGAAATCCAAATTTGAGATTTATTTTCTATTATTTTGTTATATTAATATTTATTCTTATTTAATATTTTATAAAATCCAAATTTGAGATTTATTTTCTATTATTTTATTATATTAATATTTATTCTTATTTAATATTTTACAAATTCAAATTTGATATTTGAAGGTAAAATGAAGATTAATATTCATAAGATAGTGTTGTCGACTCATATTTAATTTTTAGTTGTAAGTTAAGGACTAAAAGCAAATTTAAACTTAAATTCATGAGTAACATACAAAAATGTGTATTTAATTAAGTATATACCATTACTTTTACAAACCTGAAACTACAAAGTAGGATTGTGCAGAGCTTTAAAAAAGCTTTTACTTTCTGTGAATACTTTTTTTTGAATTAGAATTGTTTTAAAATAAACTTCAACTTTGTTGATCTACAATGCTGAATTGAGTGACAAATAGTGAATATTCAAGTTTTATTAATTTTAATTAAAAAACGGGTAGCACCTAAGTAAATAGTCTAACAAATGACGAGGGCTGAAAAAAGGTTGTTTTTTTTAGAGAAAGGAATAATTTTGTCAAGATATTTCTAAACAAATCCTATATTTTAATAAAAAATAATCAACAAATGTTATGAATTTGGTTAAAAGTGGGCTCAACCGATCACATATTTTAAAACCAACCTCTAAACAATATTAGTTTTATTCTACCTTTGAAATGTCATACAATCAATATGTTTTATTATCTTGTAAGCTTAGTAAGTTAGTAACAGTAGTAGCTACAGGCCTACTGTTAAGATTAGTTTCACTAACAATATAGATATTGTTTCCAAAACAACACTCAATCTTGTGTTTATGTTTCCTCTTTGATTAATAAGCAATTTGGTGGTTAAAATGTGAATAGTGATTTATTATTGTTATTATTATTATTATTATTATTATTAGTTCAGCTCGTGTACGATTCAACGTACACATTTCAACAAAATGTAACTCCTTTACACAAAACATGAACCACACAAAGGAACACAAAAGGAGTAGGATGCCACTCGTCCTTCACAAAGGAATACATGTAGCACCGGCGGTTACACGCGACAAGGACGGAAACTACACGTCGGAGGAAGTGGGTGATCCACACCCTAAGCCCTCCCAGGGTCAGCCCCCGCGGTTCTAACGACTTACCAGGCTTAGTACCTTGTGGTTCAGGTTCTGCAAACTCCTTCCTCATTGTCCACATGTACTCATTGTAGTCTTGCTTGACGGCGGTCGAGGACGACGCGACGACCCTGTAGTCGAGAACTTCGAGCGCGGTCAGAATCACGCAGGGATGCTGCAAGTACACGATTGTCGACTCGTCGCAATAACCGCCCGATGCGAAACCTTTCAGCTGTTCGATATCGGAGGCTGTAAAGAATGCGAGTGACGCTTGCTCTTAAAAAACTCACGAGGGGGACAAAATACACTCTGTTGTAATGAAATCTAAACACTTTGAGAAATGTATAAGAAGAGTATTTTTATTTGTTTCAGCTACCGGCTTACTAAGCCTGGTGTGGTCTTCACCTGAGTAGCAGGGCTGCCACTTATAGCTCTTCAGGTAGATGTTCTCTTGGTGCTAACCTTCCCTAACCTAGGCTATGGGTGTTGATGATGATTTCATGATCACCAGCCCTCTTAACTCCCAGACCCTTTTCCAAGCTTGTTGTTATTATTATTATTATTAGCACCGCGTCTTACTACCCGTTCGGGTTATACGCACTTACGCTAATGTGTAATGGTAGGGTGATTGTGAGATGAAATGGAGGACCTACAGTTTAACGTGGAATCCGAACCACGGTGGAGGCCTGGCATTCCCCACATTCACAAGATGTCTTGTCAGAGGTGAAGGAAGGGTTTGGTAATCAGATAAATCTATGCCGGGACCGAGGATTGAACCCTGGCCGCCAGCATAGAAGTCTGACACCTTACCCCTAGACCACCAGGTCACCAATCTGTTGTTGATAAAATGTGTTTCCCTATAAACAAATGCTACCAGGGCAGACCTATATTTGTAGTGCATGAGTCATCTTATGTAAATTTATATGTACTAGTTATACGTATTGTTAATCCTTGAAGATCTTGGGATGTAACACCATTAATGTTATAATTGACAATGACATTACAATCAAAGACCTTAAGAATTTGAAAAATTACATTTGGACACAGGTATAAAACCTATGACCATTGGCTTAAAGTACTATTGCTTTACTACCATTGAGCTATCAAGTGTTAGCATTTGCGTTCTTTATGATACATTTGATTAAGTTTTATTGGCTAAACTATGTAATTTTTTTTTGTATTTTCTCACCTTTAAGTCCTGAAACAAGCACTCGCCAAGGATTTTTATGCCCATACGAAGCAAGATTACCCCTTACTAGAATGTAGGGCATGGATTACAAAATTTGGCAACAGATTCGCCGTCTGAAAATAACAACAAATTAAGTTATATATTTGAATAAAATAGTACACCCAAAGCAATCCTACATTTTCATGATGCATAGACTAGGACTTTTACCGGTATCTGAATAATCAAGTACAATTGACTTGATGACTTTACACTTAACACGCACTTGAGATCGAAGACTGCAAAATACTATTTGAACGGCAAAATATCCTTTTCACACCCTTGAGTCCGTAGTGCTGTTTCCTACCAATGATCTTAGAAACTATTTTAAACGCCATCTATGAGCTCGAATTAGCGTAGGCCACTTACAAATTTGTGGTGACTTATTTTCACTGCACATGACAAATCATTCAACACAACACAGCTCTACAACACTACAAAACAACCAGAATATTTAGTGTATGTTATCAAAGATCACATTACTCTATGAGCTCTATCTCTAACAGACGAAAAATTAAACAATTGCCGATCAAACACCGCATCGACTGCATGTCAAGGGTAGCTTGCTGTTGTCCTTGGACTCGAGGGCATGTGAAGAATGCATTAGCACACTTAGTGACCAGTGGCGGCTCGTGTATAGGCACCGAGGAACTGCAGCACCCCCTATTTCCACTTGATATTATCTATAACATTTAATATGATGAGTCCTCTTTTCTTTAATTTTTTCTTTATTTTTGTAATACAATATATATTCCTTAAGTTTAATATCAGTATTTCAGTAGCCATCCTCCAGTTTATGGAAAAGATACAAAAATCTTTGTATGGAACTGTGCGCTTCACAGTTCCAGCGACGTGGTGTTTGACTGCCGTGCGTATGCACACATATGAGGGGGGTGGAAAGGAAGGCGGGACTGCCAGGTAGAGAGAGCACTTACTCTCACAGTGCTGGCTCTGGCGTGATGGTGGAAGAAAGTGGTTTTTTTTACTCAGTGTGTGTTGAGCTTAAAAACCGTATACCATTTTCTTGAATGTGATAAAGTGTAGAAGAGTGTAAAATTAGATTATTATTCTGCTTCCAGCTATTCTATTTGATTCATTTTTTTTTTGTTCTTTTATTTAATAGAAAGACTAAATGCGCTTGCAGTACTTTCAATGGAGAAAAATTTCCTCAGTTGTCATCCAGAGATCAAGGAGAAAGTTATTGAACTTTTTGCGCAAATTAAAACAAGAAGAATGGATTTCATTTTTAAATGAATGGATCAAGCTTGAACTGTAACAATTTAAGTTAAAGAAAGTAAAAAAGTTTTTTTAAAGAATTTATCAAGTTCAAAATAAATTTTTTTATCCTTTTTTTTTCCTTTTATGCAATTTTAAAGAAAAGGCTAAACATTTTCTGGAGCAGCACCCCCACTAGTTTTAGCTACAAGCTGCCACTGTTTGTGACTACTCAGACAGATCTGCACTTGATCACGTGATTATTAATGCAACTAACAAGTGAACGTCAAGGGTCGAGGCGCGTGAAGTATACTATTCGGATACAGCCTAGGTACAGTAAGAACACAGTAGGAAAGACAATTAAGAAGTATACATCAGGCGACATTTAGAAAATCGTTTATAAACAACTTTCCTACTACAACAAGAAGAAAATTATACTCACAGTAGCCTAGTAAGTAATATAAAAATTTGAATTATGGCGTTATCTGGAGATATGTTGAATATTACCCAAGACTACGCCCCTCTATTAATTTGATATTTTGGGCAGAGAAAGGTTACTAATCACGTTAAATGTGTTTAGTTTTCCCCAAAAACATTTGATACCTCATACAAAAACACCAATAATATAATTGAAACAACTCAATTTTACACAAATAAGGTATTAAAGGTATTACTTACAGATTTTTTTTATTGGAATTCTCAAGAAATTCTATTTTCAGCAGAAATAGACAGCTAATCATAACAAAGTCAATTTACCCAATTAACAAATTATCTTCTATTATAGGTATTTAGTGCTTGAAATAAGGGACTTTTGAACTATATTTAAAGAAGCATGTTGAAATATTTCTATCTATTTTTTTCGCTAGTAAAATTTAATACAGATTTAGCTACAATATTGTATTTTAAAATTTACATTAATTTTAATATCAATGTTAGTTACAATGTAATTTATAAGTTAACAATCAAAATATCTTATCTCCTTGAACGGAGCTCTAGGTGGAGATCTTACAAATTTAATTTAACATTTTTATTTAATGGTGGACGGTGATAATAACCTACATTGATATTGATATCTAATCACCGGAACTAAAAGTAGCCAGACCTGTACATCCTAGGCTCTGAAATAAATATGATACAAGACTGTTAGGTATGTTATAGGGATTTGTCAATTTTTTGCATTTTGCATGGTTTTTATTAAGTTGTATGTATATGAATATAGCTCAAAAAACAACTTCATACTTAATCCATCCTCACTAACTTTCTCCATACTTCTCTCGACTTTGCATCCTTCCTTAACTTCAACAACATCTGTACACTGAGTCATACATAGTATTTTATTCTTAAAACACTTAATGTTTTTCTTTTTACATAGTATTCATCTACGACATTTAGCGACGTCTTACATAGCCTACCCCTTCCTTTTGATCCTTATACTTTACCTAAATATATTTGTTTCATCACTCGATCCATACTCATCTCTCAATATGCCCAAACCACCATTAAACACTTTTTTTCAGTTTGACCTATTGGATTCCTTTTCAAACTACACTCTTCAGCACCCATTAATTACTGACTGTTCACACGAGTTTCTCCACATACATTTCTTAGATATCGCATTCCAGCCACATTCTCCATGCTCTTGTGTTTCTCATGACAAACCCAAGCTTCACATCCGAAAACAACGTTGGCGTTAACACACTTTTATATATTTCCCTCTTTGCTTCTTTTGATACTATGGTACCTCATTCTTTGCAATAGTCTACATACATCCAACTACACTCCGAAACGCATCAATTAATCTGTTGATTTCACCATCCATCCTTCCATTTTAATAGAACATTCTGACCAGGTACACAAAATCATTCACTTGTTATAAGAGTTTTCGATTTATACTAAGCTGACAATCATTTCCTGATTTGTCCTTATCAAAAACCAATACCATAGTTTTGGAGACAGTAAGTAATCCATTCTGTCTGTCACCACTCCAAAATGACTTAATGCATTCTACAAGTCACTTTCCTTCTCATCCATTAATACGGCATCATCTGCATATAACACCACTCTCACATTCACACTGTCCACTTGCACAGCAATCGTGTCCTCCCAAGCATCCCTCATACACTTCTCCATGAAAACATTAAACAACCATAGAAATATAACACAATCTTTTCTAACACCCTGTTCAATGAAAAACCATTTGCTTAAAGCTCCATCCACCCTAGCGTACGCTTTACTTCCATCATATACCACCTTAATTGCATTTACTAACCATACATCCCCACAATACTCTCTAAGAACATTCTATAGCATACTCCTATTCACCTGATATTACGCTTTCTCCAGATTAACAAATGCACAATAAACTTCTTTTTTTATACTACTATACATTTCTCAATCACTTATTGCAATGCAAATGTTTGGTTCATGCAACCTCTATTTGGCATAAAACCACATTACACATCTCAAATCTTGTCCATAGTTCTTTCACATACTCTCTCAATTAAAACTCTCCCAAAATTATGTGTCATTGGAAAGTGGTCCAAATCATTTGGAGCCAGGAGTGGCGTACGGGGTACACCAACTCATTGAGCAGAGGTAGGCCACCAGAGGAGTTAGTCCTAAGTCTGTCACTGACAAGATCAAGGGTTATCCAGTTGTGGTTTGTTTTCAGTAAAGTCAGTTTACTCCATCAGCCGAGCGTTCTAAATCGGATCCAGTGGGAAGTTAGTTTACCCAAGCAGGTGGACAGCGCACAAGGAGGAAGGATCCATGGAGCCACAGGGGTCCTTTTTCTGTCCTCATAAGGAAATAGATGTGGTACACAATCTCTTATGTCAGGTATCGCTCCTCATAATTATATAAATCTTTGATGATAATAATAATTTGCATAATGTAGGACTAAAGTTTATGTAAAATTATCATCCAATTAATAATAATGTTGAAAAGTTATATAACAAATAAAATAATGAAATAATAATAAAAGATATCCGATTATGCATTAAAGTTTACCGGTGTAAAATAATGATAAACGTGTATATTTT
>CABFVX010003516.1:0-83997 GCA_902151425.1 Timema shepardi | reverse complement strand
GGAACACAATGACTCTGTGACACTCATGAACACAATGACTGTATGACATTCAGAATCACAATGACTGTGCGACACTCAGGAACACATTGATTGTGTGACACTCAGGAACACAAAGATTGTGTGACACTCAGGAACACGATGACTGTGCAACACTCAGGAACACAATGACTGCAACACTCAAGAATACAATGACTGTGCAACATTCAGGAACATGATGACTGTGTGACACTTAGGAACACAATTATTGTGTGACACTCACGAACACAATTATTGTGTGACACTCAGGAACACGATGATTGTGTGACACTCAGGAACACGATGATTGTGTGACACTCAGGAACACGATGACTGTGCGACACTCAGGAACACAATGATTGTTTGACACTCAGGAACACGATGATTGTGTGACACTCAGGAACACGATGATTGTGTGACACTCAGGGACACGATGATTGTGTGACACTCAGGAACACGATGACTGTGCGACACTCAGGAACACGATGACTGTGCGACACTCAGGAACACAATGATTGTGTGACACTCAGGAACACAATGATTGTGTGACACTCAGGAACAAAATGACTGTGCGACACTCAGGAACACGATGATTGTGTGATACTCAGTAACACAATTATTGTGTGACATGCAGGAACACAATGACTGTGCGACACTCATGAACACAACGATTGTGCGACACTCAGGAACACAATGATTGTGTGACACTCAGGAACACGATGACTGTGCGACACTCAGGAACACAATGACCGTGCTATACTCAGGAACACAATGATTGTGTGAAACCCAGGAACACATAGATTGTGTGACACTCAAAAACACAATGATTGTGACACTCAGGAACACAATGACCGTGCTATACTCTGGAACACAATGATTGTGTGAAACTCAGGAACACATAGATTGTTTGACACTCAAAAACACAATGATTGTGTGACACTCAGGAACACATAGATTGTATGACACTCAAAAACACAATGATTGTGTGAAACTCAGGAACACATAGATTGTGTGACACTCAAAAACACAATGATTGTGTGACACTCAGGAACACAATGACCGTGCTATACTCAGGAACACATAGGTGGGTCATTTGGTGACTTGGGGTGGTGCTTTGATCCTTATATATTAGTAATGGATGTTGAAAAAGGAATTAATCTGCCCTTTAGACAAGTCTTCCTGAATGCTACGATAGTTGAATTCAAAATCCATCTTTCTCAAGTTTGGTAAATCTGATTTATTATCTTTTTTACTTTATCATATGTAGAGAAAGAATTATAGTCGTAAAAAATGTCTACGTCTGTATAATGATTAACATTTTCGTTTTATGTGTTTCCCAAATAAAATAAACGATAAGGCAGAATCGCACTAACTTTCTCATACAGGCCTTTGTGTATTATGGCTTCGAACAAAATGTTATTGTTAATTAAGGCTAAGGTTCTTTTCTAAATATTTCTAATTTTTTGATTCAGTTCAAAATTTTCAGAACTTCTATAAATACAAATAATTTTAAGGGGAGGCCTAGTTTTTCAAATATTACATTTTTGTAAATTTATATTCCTTTAAAAATGATCTGAAAAAGTTGTCTAAATTACATATGTTATGAAGAGGGCTTATTTTGATTAACAAGACGATATGTTTGTTTTTTGGGGGGAGCTTACTTTAGGATAGTTTACTGAAAACCTTTTTTTAAATATTTTTGTTTCAAGTTTTAATATAACCGGCCTATATTAAGGGTTAATTGTAATAAATATTGCTGGTCTTTACTTGGCCCAAACAAAGACGTTGATAATAATAATATTATTATTATTATTATATGAGAAAGTTAGTATGAGACTTTCGTAACATTTATTAAGAATACGAATATTAATACATAAATGTTTCCTTTTTAGGTAAAGTAAAATCCAGCAGGTTGTGCGCAACATCGAGTTCCAGGAGGCGCAATCGACCATAGTTCAAATGCTACCTAGTATATTTGGGCTCAAGTTTATGTCTCCCCAAGAAGTAGTAGATTCTTTTATAGAAGATTTCATGGAGGACATGCCGGTTGATGGGAGAGTCTTAGACTTTGTGGACTATTTAGTAGCGACGTACAGTACATCGGTGAAGATTCACCATTTCCACCAGAAGTGTGCGCGGAGAATTCAGCGTCACTTGGGAGCACTACTAATATATGCAAGACTTTTCACTCAAAATGTAGTGGTTAGTGTCCTTCCTGAAAAACCAATATACATTTCTTTAATAAAATGTTGGTGTGCTATGCAAGCAGATTAATATGGTAAGATAAATGCTGTAATTAACGGAAAATAAATAATATTAAGCAGATAAATTTTAGGCAAACAAAAATTAATATTCAACTATTTTTTTTTGCAATATGACAAAAATCAAATAGATCGATACAATTTCTTAAAACGTGTAGCTCATAAATTTAGTTTTTTTTAAAAGTTTAGTAGTAATTTTATTTTTTTAGTCAAATTGTTGTTGTGTTTTTATAATAAATAAATGGTAGTTCCTTTCCCATTTCGAGCAAAGTTATTACGAATGTAGTTTTTACTCCATGGTTTATGTAAGGCTATTACCGAGCTTGGATGAGTTGTTCCACAATTCGTGTGCACCGGTTTATTTGGGGGGGCTTGGTCACCTCGCTTCTCTTGTTCATCTCTTTCTATCTTATAAAAACATTGTTCTTAGCACCCCATACCTCCTTATCAGAAAAAAAAATCATCAAAGCTCATAAACCCGCCCACCCCTTCAAGGTGTTTACGTAAAACTCTAATAACAACCTCAAGGGTGTTCCGGAGTTTAATTACAACTTTTATTCTTCATTTAACACGTTCGTCATCCAATGCCTTTAAACTCATGACAGATATTCAACAATTGTTGATATCACCGTGTGAAGAAAATTAAACTCTACGTTTGTACTGGAGCAATATTTTATTTATTTAACGATGACCTGGTGGTCTAGGGGTAGGGTGTCATATTTTTGTGCTGAATGATCCAGTGTTCAATCCTTGGTTCCGGCATGGATTCATCTGATTGCCAAACCCTTCCTTCACCTCTGACAAATCAGCTTGTGAATGTGGGGAGTGCCAGACCTCCGCCGTGGTTCGGATCCCACGTTAAACTTTAGGTCCTCCATTTCATCTCACAATCACCCTACCGTTACACATTAGCGTAAGTGCGTACAAACTGAACGGGTAGTAAGATGCGGTGCTAGTAATAATATAATAATATGTATTTTGATCAAAAGAATGATTTAATATTTTAAAAATGCAAAAATAGTGACCTTTTCTCTGGTTCCTGCACCCCCGTCTTAATAGCTGGCCTGTGGAACCAACACAACACCAAGTCCTCCGGTGGATAATTTATTTGTGTAAAAAAAGAGGGAGTTAGGAAGCAATTACAAGTTTGTCGGCCGTGATGAAAAGTGAAGGCCGATAGAAGACATACGCACTATCAGCTCATCTAAATAAACGAGTTTCTAAATTAGAAGCTGCCATCAACATTTGAGTAGAGCTGTTCTATTTTTAAAATTAGCATATTTTAAAGAGAATGAAAGAGTAAGATAAAAAAGAAAAGCTCAGTTTTTTATTTTCTACGCAAAACAATAATTACCATTGAAGTAGTTTTCGTTGGATTATTTAGAGCAATAAATTCAGAAGAAGAAAATTAATCTTCTTTATTGGTAAAGTAGTTGTTTTGCTTCTCAATAATTACATTTTTATTTTACATCAGTAATAAAACGCTTTCATGCCATTTTCTAGCTTTCAAATTAACTCCTTTCATAAAATTATCTATAGAGAGGTTCAAATAAATTACATTAGACGTCTTAGAACAAATAAATGTTGCTTATGAACACATCTCAGTTTTTTTAGAGAACCATAACTTATATATAATTTATATAGGGTTGGGAATAACAATTAGATGATTAGTTACATGAAAATTAACACTTTAATGAATAGGTAAACATTCACTAGCTAAATAAAAGCAAACTGCCTAATAAACATTTCACTTCTTCAAGAAAATTTCTCAAAGATAAGCTACAGCGAAGGTCATACAAACCTCAGCACGTTGTCCATCACTCTCCTTAGACAAACCTCAGCACCTGGTCCATCACTTTCCTCAGACAAACCTCAGCACGTTGTCCATCACTTTCCTCAGACAAACCTCAGCACCTGGTCCATCACTTTCCTCAGACAAACCTCAGCACGTTGCCCATCACTTTCCTCAGTCAAACCTCAGCACCTGGTCCATCACTCTCCTCAGACAAACCTCAGCACGTTGTCCATCACTCTCCTCAGACAAACCTCAGCACGTTGTCCATCACTCTTCTCAGACAAACCTCAGCACGTTGTCCATCACTTCTCCTCAGACAAACCTCAGCACGTTGTCCATCACTCTCCTCAGACAAACCTCAGCACGTTGTCCATCACTCTCCTCAGACAAACCTAAGCACGTTGCCCATCACTCTCCTCAGACAAACCTCAGCACGTTGCCCATCACTCTCCTCAACATATATTGTCTAATTGTCTCTAACCCACCTGTGTTTTCTAACACATTATTAGTAAGTCGAAATTTGAACTCCTACATCTATACAAAGTAATTTACATTCTTTTAGCATCACCTCTTACTACATGTTCGATTTATACACACATGTATTAATTACACTAATGAGTGGTAAAGATGAGTAAGGTAGTATTTTACAGAATTGCTCCTACATTTGCGTGAGGAGAGAGTGAAAACCATTTATGAAATAAACCACTCTCAGTACATTCGACCGGGGTTTGAACCCCTACCTCCCTGTCATCAGCATTCTATTCTATTGAGAGATTGACGCCTTAGATTATGCACCCACTGAAGCAGGTTACCTATGTACTGATTTTGAAACAAACCCTGAAAAAGTTCAACAAAACATTCGGTTTGGTAAAGAGAGATACAAGTATTTCAGATGGGCTATTGGTTGATTAATTTATTTAATATTATTTAATCTGGTACGCCACCTTTTAAACTCCCACATAGGTGGTTGCATGGTCTAAGGAGTTATTCATTTATTGAACCATGTCTTGCTAGTGACCTACTAAGTCACCGTCTGCTGGATAATATCGGGCCAACTTCTGTGGACAGAAGTTGTAATATTTTCAGCACAACTAACCCTTTGACAATTAATAATCAGTTTTCTAGACCAAAATCGCAGATTTTAAAATAATAATCGCTGCATTTATCCTCACGAGGCTGAGTTGACCACGTTCCAGACCCTTTGATTCACAGAAAATTTGGATGAGTCTGGGATTAATCCTGGAATATTAGGATATGTAGAGAGGAATTCTGACCATTAAACCCTGGAGGGAATGTATATGTACAAACTACGTTAGTGTGTTAAGGATGAGGAATGTAAAACTAAGAGGATGTTAATCCACATTCGTGTGGAGGGAGAGTGGAAAACCATTTAGGATGAAATTAATTTCAATACACCTTAGCAGGATTTGAGCGTTAACCTTCCTGCCAATGCCCGTTATATTATGAGAGTGAGGTCTTGATGTTGGCGCAGACCTGTTCGTATTACATAGTATCTGCTCGGTAGGATTGCTATTATGGTTGCTAATGTCTACAATAAACTGTACATGCAGGAAAGGGGTAAATTTGAATTTAGTTAGTGCTGCCATCTGTTAGACAATCGTGAAACCTTTATAATGCCCTTTATATTATGGTTAAAAGATAATAATAATAATAATACTTAGCACCTCGTCTTACTATTCGTTCGGTTTATACGCTTAAGTACTAATTACGATAATGTGCTAGGAATTTGGAATGTTGAATATAGAGGAAGTGAACATGCATTTGCGTGGAGGAAGAGTGGAAAACCATCCAGGAAAAAAACTCAGTTGACCCGAGCGAGATTTTAACCTCGATCTGCCCGTCCCCGGCCGTATAGATTAACATGAATCTAGCGCGTTAGCTAACTACGCCACCGAGGTGGGTAAATTTGTCATATTTAGATTAATTAATTATAAAAAGGTATTTTCTTGGGTTCTTATAGGGTTTGAAATATAAAAATTGTCCTGGAAATTATGTGGCTGCGGTCACTTTGGATGCAAGCTTGCGCAAGTAAACTATATGCGCGAGCGTGCGCGAGCGTGCGCAAGCTTGCACGAAGAAACAAAATTCGAGAAAATCCATCTAAACCAGTGGTGGCGCGCCCGAGCTGGTCACATTGAGTGCGAACTGGATGCGCAAGCTTGTGCAAGCTTGCCGCGGATCAAATAAATTTGTTTCTTCATGCACGCTTGCTGTATTGATGTAGGAGTTATTTTATTTCCCTAGTTTTCAAGAGGTGATGGGTGACCTGGCGGTCTAGGGGTAAGGTGTCAGACTTATGTGCTGGGGAACGGGGTTTAATCCTCGGTCCCGGCACAGATTTATCTGATTACCAAACCCTTCCTTCACCTCTGACAAGACATCTTGTGAATGTGGGGAATACCAGTCCTCCACCGTGGTTCGGATTCCACGTTAAACTGTAGGTCCTCCATTTCATCTCACAATCACCCTACCACTACACATTAGCGTAAGTGCGTATAACCCGAACGGGTAGTAAGACGCGGTGCTAATAATAATAATAATAATAATAATAATTCAAGAGGTGATAGTTTCGTCCTTGTGTGTTTGTGTTTACGACGAAAATGGATATGCTAATAGCATGCGTTGAAGCAAGAAGGACCATCTGGGATGCCTTTTCTAAGAACCATAGTAACAGAGACATTATAAAGAAACTGTAAGCGGAGATAGGAACCATATTGGATTTTCCAAGTAAGTAATGATATATTTGAAAAAGGCGAAAAAACTTTATTTCAACTTAATTAGTATTGTTTTAACCAACACAAAAATCACAAAATAATATAATTATCTACTGAATAGTTATGCTTCATTAATATTAGTTAGCCTATCAAAGTTTGAACATTGTTTGGTTTATTTGGTATTGAAGTATTGTTTAATTCCGATTTTAATTGCCTTTTCAGTAGCTCTATTTTATCTACGCAAGTCATCATTCGGCCGGTAGTCTCGAAGGAGATGTGTTTTGTTTTGTGCAATATAACTATCCACTTCTGCACTGCCTTCTCTATCAATAACAATGTTATGCAACAAACACACACATTTCAGAATCACGTCTAGATTAGCCGGCATACACTGAATTTAAGTTTTTAGAACTCGCTATATTCTCCATCATAATCTCTCCATTTTCCAACACAAATTCTTCTTCGTCCGATGACTTCATCTTGACAGCTCGCTGGAATGATTACTTGCACCTAGTTGCAACCAATGTGACCAGTTCATACACGCGCAAGCTACTTGCGCATGCTTGCGCAACCTAATACTTGCGCAAGCGTGCATCCAAAGTGACCGCGGCCTAATGGGGGCCATCTCGGTAAACAAGAAATTGCTTTGCAGACGTTCAGCCCTAACGCAGTAGTTAAATATACAAAGTTTTATTTCAAAATATGGCTCACGCTGAAAAAAAAACGATAGTTTCCAACAGGGCTTTTCTTCTTAAATCAGGCTATAGTTTTATTTTTACTAAAAGAAAAACAATGGGTAAAAACTTGATATTATCTCATTTTCAAAAGCATAGTAATCATATTTGTGGAGCTATGAGACTATTATTGATGAAAAAGGATTCTAAATTTAGTGTTCCTATAACAAAAACAGTAATTTTTGATAGGGACACAATAGAAAATTTTAAGATATTTGAGAACTAGCAGTGATCTTTCCTCTTTAACTTTCCTCTTTAACATTCCTCTTTAACTTTCCTCTTTAACCTAAGATTGAATGGAAGGGAACGCGAAATAAAACATGATCTTTTTGCAGTTTTTATGGCAAACAAAACAAATAAAATATTGCTTCAGTGCAAACAAATAGTTTAATTTTCTTCTTATAGTGACCTCAAAATTACTTGAATATCTGTTAAGAGTGTCCTGGAATTGAATGTCAAATTTTTCTTTTCATTTAAAAAGTGTCTCATCTAATGCCGTTTTGCTCATCATGGATATTCAGGAGCTGTTGGTATCAACATGTGAAGAAAATTAAACTCTTATTTTTGTACTGGAGCAATATTATAATTAATTTAGCAAGAAAAAAGTGTTGCCATAAAAACTTCAAAAACACTTTCCTTTTATTGCATCCCTTTCCATTCCACCTTAAGATAATATTTATTGTAGTTTTTTTTCCTCTATCGCATTGACTTGGCAAAGAATGTTTCAAAGTGCAGGGCAAAATGGACTATAATCGTGGACATAATATATAAATAGTTCCATAAAATGACACAGAGCATTGTATTATAAGCCTGACAGCAATTGATCCTTTCTCGATGACCGAGTTGTCCACCTTAATGATTTGGTTATCTATTTGAAAGTGAGATATGTTTGTAATCAGCTGTTACCATTTCACGTTGCAAAGCATCATGGACAGTGGTGGATCATCACAGGCGCAAGAATTGAACGCATTGGGCCTCCAAATCATGGGAGCATTAAAAATCAGAAACAAAAATAGTTGTATTTCCTTCATTAACGTTTATTTAAGTTTATAAAATGTTAAGAATATTGTAGTGTAAACGTGGGTCGATCAAAGAGTTGCAAAAAAGCGTCTAAAGTTACCAGATTTCATGTCCGAATGGTGCTCTGAGCAAGAAGAATTCTTCCAAAAACTTTAGGGCGTGTTTTTGCTGTCACTGTTAATGGAGAACATTCATTTTCTGTTAACAATATTTACGCTATTCATTAAGAGTTAAATTTAAGCGATTTGTCAAGTATGTTTTTAGAAACGGATGTTGTTTAATAACTAAACTATCAATCTATTTTTGATAAATTTGCTAAATTTAAAGAGAGAAAAGTTCTACTTTTGTATGATTATTCCTTAAATGTAACTGTATAACAAATTACAAAAATACCAGTAACTTTTTATTTCAAAACAAAAAATTAGTCTGTTTATGTATGTTTTTATTACTTACCATTTAAACATGCTAAAATGGACGCACAATGTGATTTGATTTAAAGCACACAGGTATGATCCTTTATATGTGTGCTTTTATGTTTAGTCAAAAATTAATGAATGCTGTATTTTTCAATTCGTGCATTTTAAATTAACATAATTTAAAAAATATCAATTTATTTAAGAAATGGCAAGAAGCCTCAGGATTAGGTTGCGCTTGGGGCCTCTAACTTCTTAATCCGCCACTGATCATTGGTCAGAAAATATTTATGAGATAGTATGAATAATTATTGCTGAGCCATTCTAGCTGATTCAGCTCTAAATTTCAAGTGTGAATTAAGCTTTAAAGTACTTGTTTCGCTATTACATGGTAGAGTTAAATTTTTTTTAAACATTAAAACATATTTAACTACTATTTCTCTTCAAAGCCGTGACAAAGGTAATATTATCACAAGGTAAGATGGAAGGAAGGGAATTTCGTGATTCTCTGAAAGGGAAATAAAATTACATTCTATCTCACATAAAGAGTAAAAGCATACATGCATCATAAAATAGCAACTCTTCCGTTACTACACAAAGAAAGACTTAAAAATATTAAAATGTTTTCAACCATGTATATGTGTTACGCTCTGTTTCATAATAATCTAGATTTATAATTAAATTAAATAGCCCCTATGCATGTTTTTTGAAGTTTGTTTTTTCAGTGCTCCACGTATTACTTTCCGTCCATCGTTAAGGCTTTTACTATAGTATTGAAGTATCAACATATCTGATCTACAGCATTTAATGACACATTCTACCACCAAGCGCTGTGGTCGATAATAAAGGGTGAGTAGTGAATTGGAATCAATCTATTTTATCTATTTATTCAAGGTATTCTACGTGCAATTTCTGAACTGACTGGTTACATAAGCACTCAAAGATTCCTTTGAGTAAGAGTGAAAAAAACTACCATTTTTGTCGGTAAAGGCATCTTCACACACGTTACAGAGCTCTCTTACATGTCACAATAGACATGAGACTCATGCTTTATTTCCCATCCGAAGGAAGTTGTGCTATGGATTTTTATCGCTCAAGAAAAATTCATCCACCCCGGTCGGGAACTGTAATCGAGGTTGTTGCTTTATTTTTTTATAGATTTAATAATAACAATATTACTTAATCAAACTTGGGTATTAAATGTTGAGCTTAATGTAAATTCAAAGTTGATAGAAAATTATGAGATAGAGATTTCAATTTGTATAATTTATTATACAATGAAAAACAATAAATGTACCTGAAAAATGTAAGGAATAAAATAGCATGAAATATATTAAAATTTTATGAATTCTAATTATATAATTGAAAAATTAGACAAAATGTAATTGTATGGAGATAATAATTATGAGTTATCAGACTGAGTGATTAATAACAAGATTAAAATGATTTTATTGGCTTTGTAAAAGCTGTGATAATAAATTTGACATATTTTAATTGGGCTAGCTAATATTTTGAATTAAACGTTAAGACTTAGATAAATTGCTCTAGAAATATATTTAAAAAAATATGTAGATTAAACAGTTGCTTAATTGGTAGATGTATTAAGTGAGATAACAATTCAAAATGTGTAATTTACATATACTTCTGGTGAAAAACACATATTTTTAGATATTAACATTTATATACAATTATAATGCATCATCAACTAGACCATAAACGAGTTGATGAAAAGTCTTAAAGCATAGGTTGACACGCTAAAAATATTAATACAAAAACTTTTAAGATACAATATAATATGGTACAAAAAAATACTTTAGGTACAAATATGTTGTGAAATTAAAGAATAAAGTTTGAGGTTAACATCTGCCAAACAAATTTATTGAAGTAATTAAGTGATGATGAATAATCTAAGTTTTATCTGTTTTCTTGTCCCATTACTCTTTTTTTGATATCCAGTAATGGTAGGATGCTGGATTACTTCATTACGACATGTTTCGGTACTATGGTACCATAATTATGGCTATTGAGTCGTTGTGAAAAAAACGACGGAAAGATGTTAGAATGTTTTATAAAATGTTAAATATTTTGAAGTCAAAAGATATTTACAATTACAAAAAATAATAAGCTAAGATGTAGGGCCTACATAAAGTTTACTAGAAATGTTCCATAAGATTTAATATTATAATTTTGTTTTTTAAATTTTAATCCAACAGTGATATAATTATTAATAACGAATGGACATATTTAAGGTAAACTCCTGTGACCTTGAGGTAAAGTGCTCACCCTGGACTATATATTCTTGGGTTCAGACCTAACCGGTATCAACAGATTTTCCTTTATTGATTAAAAAACCATAGCAAAACTTCCGTTAGAGGGTAAGTCTGTCCTATGTCGATTGTGGCATGTAAGAGAACCCTTGGCGGTATAAGATAGCACATTTCCCAGCAAATTTGATAGGCTTTTCACCCTCGTTCATAGAAATTCTCGAGTGCTCATATAATTATTTGGTTCAGAACATGCACGTTAAATATCTCAAATAAATACAGTAATTGTTACCTTTCATGGTAAACGGAATGTACAATACATCTTTGCAAACATACATTTTTATATTTTAGTCTGATATTTAATCATCCAGCTATTTTTTGACCATATATTGCATTACTGAAGTACCACAAAATGAATCTGACTACGGTCTACCTACCAGGCGGAAAAGTACGCAGTTTCAAAGAGGATTCCAACTCATTACGTACGCTACGCGCCAAATAACATATATTCATTTGAGAGTGGATAATGAACGTGGTTATTTTGTTTGTTTGGGATTGATGTGGACAAGAATATACATACAGTACTAAAATAAACTTCCACACTAACCGTGAAATTAATGTATTACAAACTTTCACAAAAAACATAACTGGTAAACAAACAAAAAAAACACCGTTTTAATACGTGTGTATAAGGTGAATTTGTATAATTATTTGATTCAGAAATGTTAAATGTTCTTAGTTATAAATAGTTAATTAGTTTTAGGCTAGTTTGTATCACATGAATGTAATAATCATTCTGTTCAATGCTATTAGTGACGGCTGGTGATTAGGTATTTTTGCAGGTCGTTAGATTAAATAATCAATTACCCACGTCGGTGACCACGTGGTCTATTATGCTACTCCCGCAGTAGACTAGACTGCCAATTATGGGGAGATCAAGGTTCGAATGTCAGTCGGGTGTACTGAGGGTAGATTATCTAAATTGGTTCTACATTCTCCTTTCGCGCAAGTGCAGGTACACTTCCTCTGAATATAACAGTACTAACCCCTAAACCCATTAGTTTAATCATTACATAAGCGTGTAATCCGAACGGGTAGTATGACGTGGTGCTAAAAACAATTGGTTTGTCCAGAAAGTGTTAACTACCCTTAATGATGGCTGATAAAGTGGGTATTTTTTAAGTCGTGAGAGTATATAATATATTGGTTCAGAAAATGCAATATAGCTTTAGTGGCAGGTGCTAAATATGGTGTTAGTTTAGTTTGTAAGTCGGAAAGTGGTGTACTTAGTTGGTCCATAAAGTACGTTCACAGCTAAATTAACTGGGTTTTGTGTTAGTTTGGAAGTCGTGAGACACTTTGATCAGCTGGTAAAGAAATTGCACATTATTAACCGTTACGAGGGTGACCTGGTGGTCTAGAGGTAAGGTGTCAGACTTCTGTGCTGGGGTCGGGAGTTCAATCTTTGGTCCCGGCACAGATTTATCTGATTATCAAACCCTTCCTTCACCTCTGACAAGACATCTTGTTAATGTGGGGAATGCCAGGCCTCCACCGTGGTTCGGATTCCACGTTAAACTGTAGGTCCTCCATTTCATCTCACAATCACCCTACCATTACACATTAGCGTAAGTGCGTATAACCCGAACAGTTAGTAACACGATATAATATTTAGCACCGCGTCTTACTACCCGTTCGGGTTATACGCTTTAACTACTAATTACTCTAATGGATTAGGAATTGGGAAGATTGAATTAGAGGAAGTGAACCCACATTTGCGTGGAGGGATAGTGGAAAACCATTTAGGAAAAACCACACCCAGTTCACCCAACTGAGATTCGAACCTCGATATAATAGTAATAATAATATTTTCGTATTATATTTCTAATATATATTATTATGAGTAAGTCTCACCATGGTGTCGTTTGGCTGGTTCTACTCCCAAGCTTATCACGGGGAATCAGGGTGACTCTGTTGTGCTACCAGATTCGTCGTCAGTCTAGTCACCAACCAACTCTCCCGCGATGTGTTAATCGCTCCCTCAAGCCACTGTGCTCGAAGGGGCTTGGTTTGATTGTTTCCTCTATGAGGGTGGAGAGGGTGGAGGGTGTCTTCATCACGACCCTCGAATAAAACTGGGCGTTGATCCCCTACCTATCCCCGTGAACGTTATCTTCCTTGAGATAATTTCAGAGTGAGATAGCACGCAACTACTACTCGACACGAGAAGAGACAATTATCTTGTTATAGTCGGATTTCCATTGGAAGAACCGTTCATGTATTAGATTTAGTAGCGGTTAAATTCCGTTCGGGTTATACGCACTTAAGCTAATGTGTAATGGTAGGTTGATTGTGAGATGAAATGGAGGACCTACAGTTTAACGTGGGATCCGAACCACGGTGGAGGCCTGGCTCACGGTGGAGGCCTGGCATTCCCCCACATTCACAAGTTGTGATTAATACACGTCTTGTCAGAGGTGAAGGAAGGGTTTGGCAATCAGATAAAACTGTGCCGGGACCGAGGATTGAACTCCCGACCTCGGCACAGAAGTCTGACACCTTACCCCTAGACCACCAGATCACCTAATAAAAATTATAAATACTAATAATATAATAATTTAACTATAATATAATATTATTAATAATTATAATATTTATTATTATAATTAATATAGTAATTGAAATAAAATACTACTATTAATAATCCTATTTATTATTTCTGTTGTCGACATATCTTTTCCTCGACTAATACAAAGCCTACAGCGATGAATGAGGTATCAGTGGACGGGATTTTCTACCGGCTTTTGACACAGCGTACTCAGTTTACGTTAAAACACATTGTTTGTTTAAAACCTAAGTTAAAATAAAAATATAACAATATTTTCGTATCAATCGCCTAAAATAAACTATCATTGCTATTTTGTGTATACACTTCTCTAAGTATTTAATTTCAACACCCCAACAAAAGACTAAATTCTTGTAAAGGAGGGGAGGGTTAATTCTGTGAAATTTTCACAAGGACTTTCTAGTAATATAATAATAATATAATAAATTAAAGAATGAATAGTAATAATATAAAAGAAACTAAATGATAAAATTAGTAATAATAATAATGTGTATTATTATAATTAATATAATTGTTAAATTAAAATATTATTATTATTTATTAGAGTTATCTGGTCATTACTTTTATCATCTATCATTAATAATTATGTCCTATTTTGTGTAAATATTCTTCAAAAGGTATCATTATTTATCAATTATTGTTTATTTTATTTTGTTAGTAAGGAGCTTTTGTACTTTCGAGTCCTGACCGGTCATACGTCTCACGACTGTTTGCCAACACTATATTAAATGAAACGGAAATTGAAATTTAATTGAAAATATCAGATGGTCTGTCGTTCTACAGGTCCATTCCTTTTGTCAGTGGACTTGGACCGTCAATGCGCCCTGTCCTCTACCTCCTCATAGTATAAAGAAAGAATTGAGATCGTTAAAATATTTGACTTCAATAATATGAACAAACTTTATGTTTTATGTGATTTTTAAATTTATTATTTTTTTATCACCATTTCTTACAACCCGTTCAGGTTGTACGCATATGTACTAACTACAATAAAAGTTTTAAGGATGTGTAATGTTGAATTTGGTGGAAGGGTACCCGCATTTGCACGGAGGGAGATAGGAAAACCCTGTAGGAAAAAACTCAGTACACTCGGCCGGGACTATAACCCTGATCTCCCTGTTATGTTCAGTTCATTGTGAGAGTGGAGAATAATACTATTCAATTACTGAATTGGGTTCTATAAATTAAAAAGCTTTCGCAGCTTGTATTCTTTGGTAATCTAGAGCATGCAATGATGATGTGAGCCCGAGAAATCATATTGTCAATTGTTCGAATCAGCGGTTAAGTACTTGTACCAGGTCATGTTTTTAAAAAACAGAGATTGTTTTGCCAATTAGCATAACATAGAGTAGTGACATAAACAGTAACTAAGGAGAAACACCCCTACTATTTTGGTATATAGCAGTGATTTCTTAGATCTTTTCAGACGAAGGGGTTGGGAAGGGAGCCAGTTGTTAAGGAGTTACTTCGAAGGGTTTACATATTCATAAACCGAGCTACATCAACTTGTGAGGAGAATATCCTACAGTTTTAGTTCTTGTTCAGTAGGGAGTAGGAAGCCCCAGACCATATTGAATGTCTGAGTTGTACAACAACCGCGCATAGTCGAGCAGCCGCGTGTTCTACACAAGTCAAAGCTATAACACCGAAGATAGCTCAGGGTGCAGAACTGCTTAGCAGTGATATTGATAGAATGAGGACCTTTTTCTAAACTCTTTCAACCTGCTATAAAGCCTACATCACGTTTAAACATTTGTAGAGTAAATAATATATTTCAATGAACAATATGAATACGAACACCACCATTATTTACCGCTGCCTACCCATCACACCATGCTGACACTTAGGCCCAAGGGTTGGGGGAGTAGCGACAGAGCTATTCTTAGGATTTTGAGTGTCTTCATGCATGTTTGTATCTGGGGCTACATCCCAAATTTTCTAATGGGTTTAATTAAAACCTGTTATTTATATGAGATATGGTCACGCCTCAAGCTCAACTTAGGGCTTTGGTACCATCCCTAAAATTAGGGTAGTCTTACCAATGACAGAATTTATTAAAACTCTGAATGCTTAGAAAATTGAAATAATTTTTTTCTTAAAATACATATTTAAATATTGTTTTAAAATTGATTAATAACGGTGTATTTTTTCTAGCAAAAATTGTTGGCTATTTAAATGGAATAAACTAAATGGATACAACCAAAATTTAATGTTATTCCAATTGACACCAGAAACATTATAAGATGAGTTATAACGAAGCAATAACAACGAACTATGCTCTCGTCTCACACTCACGTATCGATTATAGCGCTAAGCGGTTGGATATATCACTAACGTCAAAGGCCTTTAAAAATACCTTTCCTTCCTCTTAACCTACATTTTCTGAAAATCAAAACCTTAAAATAATATCTCCAGTAATTTCTATCTATTTGTTTGGATTTAGTATTTTGCTAGCAATATCACCCCTCCCACTCTATTCTTATCAAGTATTAACCCAAATATATTGTTGGGGTGTATGGATCTCATGGATTACAGTGGAATGAACTTGAGGAGAGAAAGGAAGAAACTAGTACTATGGTCAGGGTCTTGACTGGCAAACCCAATATGAAGAGACCATTGGGAATACCTAGACGTAGATGGAAGGAAAACATTATAAAGGACATGAAAGAGATAGAGTGTAATGAGATGAACTGAATGGATCTAGCTCAAGATAAGGATAGGGCGTAATGAGGTGGACTGGAGATAGTTAGCTAAAGAGAAGAATAGGGTGTAATGAGGTGGACTGGATAGAGCTAGCTCAAGATAAGGATAGATTGTAATGAGGTGGACTGGATTGAGCTCAAAATAAGGATAGGGTGTAATGAGATGTACTGGAGATAGCTAGCTAAAGAGAAGAATAGGGTGTAATGAGGTGGACTGGATAGAGCTAGCTCAATATAAGGATAGGGTGTAATGAGGTTGACTGGAGATAGTTAGCTAAAGAGAAGAATAGAGTGTAATTAGGTGGACTAGATAGAGCTAACTCAAGATAAGGATAGAGTGTAATGAGGTGGACTGGAGATAGTTAGCTAAAGAGAAGAATAGGGTGTAATGAGGTGGACTGGGTAGAGCTAGCTCAAGATAAGGATAGGGTGTAATGAAGGGGACTGGATAAGCTAGCTCATGATAGGGGTGGTTGGTGTACTTTTATTAACTTTCACGCTTCAAATAACATTGATTAAGTCAGTATATATTTAATAGGCTCTAGGTGTTAATTCCTTTCATTTAGCACCTTCATCTACTGAGTAGGCTCCAAACTACCAATGTTTACAAATTACAGGAAAATTCTCTAATTGAAAATTTAAGAGATAACTTTCATCTCTAGCTGCTAATTAGGTATAGCCACAAGTAGTCTGATCAACTGTCCCTTTTCTGTGCGGTATGTCCTCGCGGCTGCTCTTATGAAAGGTAACTTACTGCTTGCGGTGTCGTCTAGGAGGTAATAATGATATGGGTGTAAACGGCGCAAGGTCCGCAAGTTGGTATGAGGGTCCTCTTGTGGGTTGCGGGTGGGCAGGGGTTAGGTAAAGACATGACACAGAGCACAAAGTTTGTTCAAACTCACGGAACAAAGTGCTCGTTCCGAACACCGTCGGTCCAGGATGAAGATTAAAGGTGGATAAGGTAGTGAAAGTGCCACCCTGGATAATTCTCTGCGTTAAACTGACCACAGGAGGGGAGATTAGGTCGCACTGACGGGAATAAATACAGAACAAAGCTTTCCAAGCACTCGGATGTTACATAAGTTTAAACAGGTTAAGACAGTAACTATTGGAACTTCCTAATTACAGTGGCTGAGGAGACCACTTCCAGACAGTAACTAGGAGAACTACCCACCTCGGTGAGGTAGTTGGCTAACGCGTTAGTCGTGTTGAGCTTCTCGACTGCTGAGGACGGGGAGATCGAGGTTCTAATCTCGGTCGGGTGAACTGGGGGTGGTTTTTCCTAAATGGTTTACCACTCTCCCTCCACGCAAATGTGGGTTCACTTCCTCTTATTCAACCTTCCCAATTCCTAATCCATTAGAGTAATTAGTACTTAAAACGTGTAGCCTGAACGGGTAGTAAGACGCGGTGATAAATATATTAAATATTAACTAGGAGAACTACCTCACTACATCAACTAAAATAATTAATACAGTAACTGGAGGAACTACTTTAATACATTCACAAAGTGAACTACTTTGAGACTACTGTAGAACTATCTCAAAAGAGTAATTACATTAATTATCATATCTACTTTCATACAACTCACCTCGGTGGCGTAGTTAGCTAACGCGCTAGTTTCGCGTTGAGCTAGTCTACTGAGGACGGGGAGATCAAGGTTCGAATCTTAGTCGGGTGAACTGGGGTGGTTTTTTCTTAACAAATCTTTTCTTTGATGTACCGCTATCCCCCTATCTTTTTTTGGATACGATCAAGTGAATGTTCGCTCCTGCTCGCTCATTTGGCGAATACTTATCTTAGCTAGTAACAAACAGAGCCACGCGGTGCGAGTGCACGTGCTCCACCAGATTGTCGGTTTCTTCATGAATCTCTTTGATTGTTACACTACAAGTCAGTACATGTGTCCCACTGCACGTGCCAAGCACAGTCAAACAGTCGGCATTAGTGTTTACTGGAGGGAATACGCATTGTATGCTACTAATGTCATGTCTACACAGGCAACAAATTGTCCTTACCTCTAATATGTGATCACAGGGAACATATTTGTTGCCAGGAAAAACAAAAGTTCCATAAACTTATAATACATCCCTTATCATAATGGACGTAGTAAAAGTAGGTCCAATTTTTGCTCTTTTAGCCTGCAAGAGAAAACGAAGAATGCTATAACTTCAATTTTGGGTACATCCCATTTACAGTGAAATACTTTCCACTTGGAACGTTTTGTACAAGTTTTGCTCGCTATAGGAATTATTTTGACATGTTTTTCTTCCTGCTATAGAATAAGTGTTTCCAGCTTTGATCAACTCTTTGATCTAGTTGGATAATCAATTTTCCGGCAGGACACCAGTTGGAGAAAAAGCATGAACAAATGATTGATAGGCATTGTTTGCGTTGTTTGTTCCAAAACTAGACTGAAGTCATGGGCTGAGCCAAACACACCTGGTGAGAAACGAGAGAACTGTTGCCGGTGCACACGGCTCCGTTTGTTTGTACTAGTCACATCCTAGTGGCAAGACAAAGAAGTCGTCGCAATGTTGAGGTCTTGCACAACTCTTTTCAACTGCTGAAACATAGTTTTGTCGTGTGGTTACCTGAGTGCACACTTACATTCAACGTTATTGAACATGTTGTAACGACGAACAAGTGTTTATACAAGTGTTGGTTGACTGTGTACACATAGCCTAACAGTTTGCAGCAAGTGCTTGTTAACAATGTAGTGGAACCAAGAAAAAACTTTATTTGCTATTGAACAAATAGTGTATTGTTTCACAATTATTGAATTGGATAGATCTGTGAAATACATTAGAATGAAACTAGATTGACCACTAATTTATTGACTGTTCAAAATACCTATTCAATAATGTGTATCCACTATTAAAACTTCTTTCTCTAGAACGGTTCGTCTGCCCCCACAATTTCTGTATTTTACTATCTCTCTTTAATTAAATTTTGTTAAAACAAACGCAGCAATTGGTACTTTTAAGAACGATATCTCGTCCTTAGATGAGAGATAATCGGATCACCACTGAGCGAAGCATTTGAAGGGACCCCTTGCTGCAATCCCTTCACAAGATTTTTAATGCAATGTTCACTACCAACATTAGATTACAAAGCTCGGCTTGAGTCAGTCACCACCATTAGTTGATATTTTTCCTTGGTGATCAAGTTTGACAGGAAAAAAAAATATTCTTTGTATTCATAGATAATAACCTTTATTTATGAAGATAAAGAATTCAATCTTATACTCTCAATATATATCAAAACTATATGAATGGAACAGTGCACAATCCAAATGCCCTCATTCCTTATATGATGCAATTTATTTAAAACTCTTATGATATGTGAAATGATAATAAATATTGTTACAGAAATCAAAGAGTATAACTTAAATAATATATTTTGTTGTATAACAAAATATTAAAAGTAGCTTCTTTGTTCATCAAAGAGCATAATAATCAGCTTCCCTCTTCCCCGATATCAACTTAAAAAACATAGTCCCTAAAAGCTCATAAACTAATGGTTTTATACAAATATATTTCAAATTAAAGTCTTTCAATGAGAAGTTATTTCGTATCTTAAATAGTTGCAGGGATATACTCATATTTGGAAATGTACGCTTGTGTAAAGTACCCTCAAATTAATTTTCATGGGAAATTGAGTTGCGTCATTCTTTTTATAACGTTAAACATTGACTAGATACGAGCTTTCATCAAAACCGTTAAATATGATTTGAGAAAATCATTTTTTTCCCCTTCTTTTATCCGTAAGTAAACTACATTTAATTTTATGGTTATATAGATAGCTCCAAAAAAATCCAAGAAACCTTATAAAAACCCAAGATACCAAGTTTTAGTCCGGTCAGTTAACGGTTTCAGCTCTAGTACTAGTAACAAACAGATGTACAGACAAACTGCAAGTGAAAAAAAAAATACTTATTGGGTTCATGGGGTCATGAAACTCATAAAATACATAGTTCAATTATTTTTAATAATGCAATACTTTCTCTGACCAATGAGTACAAGAAAGTAAAAAAGTACCCTATAGGTATTCAAAAGATTTATTGGAATACTAATTTAAAATCACTTGAGATGTGCCACTAAACGAAAAGCTTTGTGAGCAACCGCCAATTGAAATGAACTATCAGATTGAATATATATATATATATATATATATATTTATTTACATATATATATATATATATTTACATAGTTCGGTCTAGGTTCAATAAATGTCCATGCCAAATTTTATCAATATTGGTCCATGCATTTGGCGACTATGGCGTAATAAAGATCAAGACAGACAAAATTACGAAATGGCAAATACTCGAGTTAAAACATTATTATTAGTACCACGTCTTACTACCCGTTTGGGCTGTACGCAAAGTTAAAACAAAACCTCGTTTCACTCATTCAGGGAAAATAGGACAGTACATTTATTTTATTGTAGGTTTATTATGTATGATATTAAAAAAAATATGGCTTAATTTGATTTGACTAAAATGATCATGGTCAATCAGAGAAGATTAACCTGCTTTAACTATGCTGACCACGTGACTCACATCTTCCAATCGATACGCGTGTCGCCAGAATAATAACCCAGACCAACCAATAGTGATCTATAATTCACGGCGGGATAACACTGAAAATGGAAGACCCAACCGGAAAAAGACAAACGTCTTTTCACGTGGACAACATTCTCCATCAGTAGTATGGTTCTAGAATCTCGCACGATAATTATCGTTAAGGGTGAGTTACAGGCAGTATTCTTGCACTTTTTATATCCAAACAGTTTTTTGGTCAAAATAATTAAAAATTTTCTCTAATATAAATATAGAGTATAATTTTCTTCGCGTGGTGATATCAACAGTTGTTGGATATCTGTCAAGGGTGTCCTGGAATTTATGACAACTTTTTCTCTTCATAAAAAGTTTCTCATCTAATGCCACCATACTCTTGACAGACAGATATTCAACAACTGTTGGTATCACAAAGTGGTTTCTACTGGAGCAATATTGTATTTATTTTATCCAAAAATGCTTTGCTATAAAAACTACAAAAATACTGCCTTAACTCACACTCAATTCCACCCCCTTAAGATTACGCTTGAACCGGAAAACATATCGAAGTGAGTTTTTTAAATTATTTTGACAACAACAAAATCGGGATCAATTTAATGGGTTTTTTTATTTTTGAATAATTATTTTTTTAATCTTCTTTTGTCTTTAATATAAAGGGTACAAGGAAAGTAACATTACAAACATTTTCCGGAACAACTTTTATATTTAAAACCCCAGAATAACCCCAGAAAATACGTTCCTTTAAATGATTTTAATATGACAGAGACCTCTTTTAACCATAATATAATGTACATAAGAAAGATATCATGATTGTCTAACAGATGGCAGCGCTAGCTCAATAATACAGAGACCTCTTTTAACCATAATCTTAAATGTATTATAAAGGTCTCATGATTGTTTAACAGATGGCAGCACTAGCTTATTTTGAGCTAAAAATCAGACTTACCCCATTTCCTCCTGTACCCTTCATATGTTAAAACTGTTTCACTGGTCCCAGTTCCACAATTCTATAAAATAGTCGTACATAAAACAACATCGAGATAAGAACGTCTGGTTACAACTTTATTACTTAACAAAGACAGGTGTTTTTCGTGAAGTAAGAAGGGTTCTTAAATTAACACGACTCCGCGAAACTTAATACCGCTCCTATTTTTCCTTTTTTAAGGTTCACACGCCCGACATTTCCAAAGCCTTTTGTAATTCGCGTCTTACTTATCGTACAGACTGACGATCCACATATTTACACGTATAGGATAGGGATTAGATAGTTAAAATTAAGATTAAATAAAGGTAACTTGTTTTTCTTGAAGAAAGATCGAGAAACTATTTTTTTAAATATAACATTCAGTACACCTAATTCGAGATCCCAACCTTGACCTCTCCATCATCCAAACAAGACGAGAATGATGCCTTTATACACGTGCACACTAGTATCGGACATGTTGCCCGATTGTTAAAAGTTAGTAAAGAATTCCCCATGTCAAGCACAAAGGTTTGACACCATAGCTCTGTTTGTATCGTATCTGTCTATTGAGCTTAGGTTACCAGGTTCGATTCCCAGCATGACTGAAAAATTTATCATCGGTGAAATGTGTATTTACCCTTTCACAGTGATAAATTAATTGCCGGGGACTGAATGTTGTGCCTGTCATAGTCTTAAATTGGATTATAAGGCATATGAAGTTACAACAGGCCTAGCAAGCTTGTAATAGAAAAATATATGGCTTGAAAAAAACTGACCCAGGACAAAGGCAGGAAACAGTAATGGATGTACAAAAATAAAGTTACAAAGCTCTCTAAAACACTTTTTATTTTTTGTTTTTAATATTTTTAAAATTAGTAATAGCCAATTATATGTTAATTTCCCCTAGATCATATCCCTTATGGGGCCTTTCGTAATACAAAATTATTTTCTCCCAATAACTCTTAAATGGCCAGTCTTATTTGCCGTTGTAACTATAGCACAAATACCAGATCTATCAAATTTGATTTTTATCACAAGGTCAGATACAAACTCAAATAGTTATTTAAGGAACTACCCTACCTTCAATCTACTCAAAAGATGTTCTACCTCAAATATTTAAACTTACATTATTATGCTTTTTTGTTTGTTTGTTGTGTCTTTTAAATATTTTTCAAATGATCTCAATCCTTATTTAATGCTTAAGTTTTTTCTACTATCCTCTATCTTGTAATTTCTTATATTTAAAAAATATGTTTAGTAACTATTTGTCTGTATTTATAATTATTTAAATATGATCTAGCGTTTCTCTTTTTCACACATTCATTTACAAAGCCTAGCCACGTCTTACATGGTCCTCTTCTTCCTTTTGATCCACACAACGTAAAATAGGATTAAGGAATAATTTACCTATCTAATATAGATCCATAAGAGTAAAAACTAAATAGGATTATCAAATGAAAAATAATAAAAGCTAAGATAAAATCTTGTTAAAAGAGTAAACCTGTGAATGACTGTACACTGGCTCACCCTGAAACTTTAGGGGACGTTGAAGCTTTACGTAAGAACTTTAAGGAGGGAGGGGTGGCTTGAGCTTTGTTTATTTTTGCTGACGAAGAGAGGAAGGGGGTCAGAATAATGTTTACGTAAGACAGAGAGAGATGGGCAAGATTGCCAGAGCTATTCAGCCACCTCAAATGGACACATAATAATAAGAATTGCTGATACGTAGATTCATTGACCTTGGTCATCAGATTAAAAGTGATCTAGAGATTTTTATATGTTTAATAATATTTCATGTATTCAATAATACTATTTTATAATTCAAACTAGATCTAAATTATAATAATTTTTAACAATTTTCTTATATTATTTGTTTAGTACAATAGATTGAAACTCATTCTAAAACAGTGTTATTTATAACTATTTAGCACCCCATTAATTTACAATCTTAATAATTACCTGAGATTTATTAATTGCATAAAATATCAAAGTTATTCCAGCGAAAATGTTTAAGAAACGTTGACAAATATAACGTAAGCAAGACGGAGGATTGGGGAGGTAAGCTGAGTATATTTGTTTATATTTCAAAAACTATTGTTTTTATAAAACTATTTTTCAAATAAAATAATTGTATATTTAATAGTACTACAACTTTAAAGGGATAAGATATTTAATATCTCTAATAGTTGCGGAGAAATTATGAAAAATTGAAATTTTCCGTAATGTGAAACACCATCAAAGTTATTTTTGTTAAAAAATGAGAATTTCCATCTTTTTCTATGGTGATAAAACTTTTCTAGCTATTAAAAATAATCAAAATCGTTATAGTAAGTTTTGAGAGAATCATTTTTTTTTCTATTTTTGCTCTTTTGTGAACCACCCTTAGTTTTAAGGTTAGATATCTAATTCCAAAAATCCCTCAGGGGGGGGGGCGTATTTATAAAACACCTGAATACCAAATTTTAGCCCAATCGGTAAAATAGTTTTGGCTTTAGCCCGAAGTACAGTCATTCGGACAGACAGGCGCTGCTAAAACCACGTTTTTTGTTTGTTTCAGGGGGTTATGAAACGTCAAAATTTATCAAAATCCTGAGTTCGAATCTTTCAACGATCATAATACTTTCTCTCCAAGGTGTCGAGAGAAAATAAAAGGTGAAAGCTCACCCTTTTCTCTAAATTCAGGATTTTGTTTGCTCCTAGTCTAGAAGTAGTTTGACGAAAGATCGCGTTGACTACAGTAGCCCCGTGGCTTCTTTGGTGCTGACTGACATCTCACAGCTGACTTTTGACAGTCAACATTTAGGTATATACCTAAATGTTGACTGTCAGAAGTGACAGCTGCTAAACACATGTTCTTGCAAATCATGTGGTTTGGCATAAGGATACATAATTTGGTCTGGTAACTTTGCAAAGCCATCAGCTGTCAGCTGTAAGCTGTCAGTCAGCACCAAAGAAGCCATGGGGCTACTGTAGCTGGTTTTTCTCACTCCACTATCCCCTGATACAATCCATCACGCTTAACTCAATAGTAAACAATGGAGAAACTTGAGTGGAAAAACGGACTACATCCCAATTCTATTTTGCAGATGGGAGGCTTTAAACTAGGCATAGTGAAACTTTTCCCATCAGTGAGTCACTTAAGGACTAGTTTGATTTTGAAAGAAAAGCCTGGCAAACCGGGAAGCTGCCTGGGGCGTTGGTTGGATGGGGTCTCCAAACAGACCACCTACTTTACCTAAAGAAATCTGAATGTGATAATATTATATTTAGGTTTGGGAACTATTTTCATATCATGCCCAGGTTACGTAACATTTGGATATGTTAGGTTTGGGGATTATTTTAATATTTTCTTACTATCCGCCAGTTATATAGGGAGGCACCAAAAAGCAATCCCGCCCGGGCACAAACTTTACCTCAGAACGTCTTCGAAAATAATCTTAGTGTTTTACCTCTTAAATTAGTTTATTAATTGGTATTTAAAAATCAAAAAAGTTTAATATCATTATAAGAATGCCTACACCTTAAAGGAGAAAAATTCATTAGGTTGTTAAAGTGAATGTCTAAAACAAGATTCATTTCAATAATTTAAAGTAAAAACATTTAAATCAACACATTCATTGAAAAAAATTTCAATAAATCGGTACAACCTATATTTTAAAATCATGTTAGTCATGTTGAATTTTGCTAACCAAGATATTTAGATTCAGTTCATATTCTGTTGTGTTTAAAAGTACACGAGATGGACTAAACATGAGCCAAGACGTTTTCTAGCTGTCGACTTCATAAAGTTCATTGTAACCAGATATTGAATTACGTGGCTGTCTAAATATTATCGAGTAACGATCACCAGGTTTTGGTTAGTTAGACTTAAGTTAGATTGAAGTGTTTCCACACCCTGATACTCACTATCACCATCACCTCACATCATTGGGGCATGGAAATAATGTACGATTAGTACACTCAGTGTCCCCTGGGCAACGGTACATCAGTACTGGATAATATTTCCACAAACTGGGTAACGAGAGAAGTAGTCCAGAAGCGTAATATTATTATAACAGACGCATGAAAGGTCAGTCAGGTAATGTGGGGTAGGACCTATAACTATACAAAATATAATATATGCGTACCACTCCCCACAATGGAGGAACTCGACCGTACCCACTAGTGTTTACTGAGCTAATAGCCCCGGGTTCGATTACCAGGATGGTCAAGAGAAAAAAACAACATTGATGTTCCTCTTTTCACAAAGATGAATTGACTGCCACGGTAGTGGATACTGTTTCCATTTTATAATTGAACCAGTTTGTAAATCGTGGGTAGATAGAATCAGTTTGTTTAATTAAAATACAAACTACCCTTATTGGCGGGAACGTAGACTGGATGTCAACATAATTTGGTATTTTTCACCGGTGACAATCTCGGTCTGGTGTTATTATCTTTAGTTTTTCTAAATGTAGGTGAAGTTACATTTTCTATAAAGTTTTACCCTCATAATCTTTATTCTATAAATGTTGTCTAATTAATCGGATGGATGGGACGAATAATTAAACGCTGTGCTAAAGAAAGTGGTTTTAAGGTTGCCGGCTCGTTCAGCGAGATATAATATCAATTTCTGCCAGGCCACACGGCTTAAAATACAATGTTTGGTGTTGTTTTCTGGAGCTACTTCTATATTCTATCTAAGATTATACTCTCTTCCACCCTTCACCTACAATCACCCTTTGTCATCTCAATAAAAAAAAATAGGAAATAGGACTACGAAACTTCTTATCTAAAGGTAAAGAGGAAAGCTCGCTACTAGCTACCAAATATATTTAAGTTTTTTGTTGTGAGCCTATTAAAAAAAACTACTCTTTTTCATCAAGTCTAATCTCATAGATCAACAAATATGATTAAAAAGTATTTGTAAATGAGTCAATGTAACATTTTCACACATTTTTTTCTATTAATAAAACAACCAAAAATTGTTGTTGAGGAAAAATAATTGTAATCTTTTGAATTTATTTTGGCTTTAACCCTATTTTGAAATATTGCTTCGAAGATTAAAATGATGCGTTATAGCTGAACGTCTGCACGACAATTTCTCGCTTACCGTCGCAAACCCAAATATTTCTAGTGAAAATAATCTTTGTGAACTCTAGTGTGAATACTGTTCGAAATGTGTTCTAGGTACGAAAGTTGGTGAGCTACAAAATATATTGGCCGAGTCTTCTTGACCTTAAGTGAAATGTTTAGGGGAAAAAAAGTTCCGATTCTCATCGGCACTAGGAAAAAAATTGTTTAAAGTGGTCCAGATGGCGCTACCATAGTTTGGAAAAGAAATAAACTGCTCTTCCACTCAATGAAGATTATATTTGATCACAAAAGTTATCAACGATCCCAAACCTTTATGATGACAATCCACCCCAATTAGTTATTTCATAAGTTGTAATATAGACAACTATTATTTTGTAGGTGACCTGGCGGTCTATGGGTAAGGTGTCAGACTTCTATGCTGGTGGCCGGGGTTCAATCCTCAGTCTCGGTACAGATTTATCTGATTACCAAACCCTTCCTTAACCTCTGATAAGACATCTTGTGAATGTGGGGAATGCCAGGCCTCCACCGTGGTTCGTACCGTGGTTCGGATTCCACGTTAAACTGTAGGTCCTCCATTTCATCTCACAATCACCCTACATTACACATTAGCGTAAGTGCGTATTACCCGAACGGGTAGTAAGACGCGGTGCTAATAATAATAATAATAATTATTATTATTATATTATTATTTTGTAACCGAACTCGGTGGTCTTGGAGTAAAGTTCTCGCCTCGTAACCCGATGTTCGTAGGTTCAGATCCAACTTTAGAGATAAAAATCCATAGCACAACTTCCTTTGGAGGAGAAATAAATCCATCGGTCCCGTGTTATTTTGGCATGTAAAAGTACCCTGAAAGGTATGTGAGAATAAGTTTACTAGAAAAATTGGTAGGCGTTTTTGTGCTCGCTCATAGATATTCTCATGCGCTGATATAATCAGTCGGTTCATAAAATGCACGTTAAACATCTTAAATTAAATAAAAATAATGTTGTAATAATGTAAATACTGGAACAACAATCACACCCTTATGTACACACATTAGCCTCGGCTAGGAATGCTAATGTTAAAACTAGATATCTTTATTTAAAATATATTTATTTCGAGGTTCTAGTATCAGATATATCCATCAATTTATCAATAAATGTCATATATATGACCACGCTTTAACCTCTTGTTCCTTACTTTATTTGGCGCTGTACGTTAAAAGGCAGCAACATTTAAAAAAATTAGAATCTTTCTACACTCTGTAGGACTTCATAAAAAGTTAAATATTGTTTTAAATATACTAAGTAAATCTACTCTTAAGGGGTAAAGATGATGTATGAAACATTTGAAGGTAGCCTACCCGCATTTATGTGGACGTATAATGGGAAACCATCTACGAATTATTATTATTATTATTATTATTATTATTATTATTAGCACCGCGTCTTACTACCCGTTCGGGTTATACGCATTTACGCTAATGTGTAATGGTAGGGTGATTGTGAGATGAAATGGAGGACCTACAGTTTAACGTGGAATCCGAACCACGGTGGAGGCCCGGCATTCCCCACATTCACAAGATGTCTTGTCAGAGGTGAAGGAAGGGTTTGGAAATCAGATAAATCTGTGCCGGGACCGGGGATTGAACCCCGGCCGCCAGCATAGAAGTCTGACACCTTACCCCTGGACCGCCAGGTCACCCACCATCTAGGAAAAACCAGGATTCAAACCGCGATCTTTCCCTCATAAGCAGACGTGTCTAACATGAGTCAAGTCTTAGACCATTCTGCCACTAAAGCGGTCTATCTGTTTGATGTTTACAGTCCTAGGATATGATTATTTTTTTACGTATAGGTCAGTAATCAAACAAATAAATAGATAATGAAATTTAAACTATTAAGTTTTTGAAAATATGAAAACATAAATATTTATTATTTCATTTTTGCGTCGTATTGTAAAATCAGGCACATTATTATTTCCTTTTAGTTCTTTTTGCTGAGCTATTTAAAACAAGTTATAAACACGACATTGTCGTTCCAGTTTGTTCAGAACATCTCTATGAGACTCATCACAACACAGCATGTAAATGTTATTCACACTTTGAAGCTTTGTATTTGCATAGTTTGACGCAATATGAGCTAGCGTTGTGATAACTGCATATTGTTGTCATGAAAATGTGATGGGGGATAACAGATGTTAATATTTGTTTTAGACAAACACGATTGTAAATCCTTATTGTTGCTGGAATAAAACAATATTATATATTTTGTAATACTAATAATTTACGTTATAAATCCTTGAAATAAATTACATATATCATATTATATTAACATAGAATGAAAAAAGAGTTTCTACTTGAATTGTGGATTCCTTTTACTTTTTGAATTACTAGCTCAAATAAGTTTAATGATTTTACTCAATCGTTATACGTTTTACAACAATGCTTATATTATTTAAAAAAAAGTCTACTGTAGGCCTGGATGAAAAAAGTTTCTTTTCCCTTTTAAATGTCATTATATTAATTACATTATTACAGTAATATTCATAAATATTAATCAAAATTTCACCAATAAGTTCTTTTATTTTTTTTCTCTAGTCACCATATCAACTAAGACAATAAAATTAAAATTTATTGGTCCAAACTTATTTATAAAATTTGAATCGTGAATGTATTCATATGCTGCGATACTTAGCACTTTTTCAATTCAATGTATGATCACTGTAACTTAAGAGTAACCAGACCCGAATAGCTCAAGACCTTGGTCCCGACCAATGTAATTCAATATATCGTGAACAACCGATACATCGATATAATGTGATCAATATAATTAGTAATTTTTCATACAAACCCTGCAATGTACCAAATTATATCTTAAATATATCCAAATGATAATAAAAATCTCAATTGCTAGTTACGGCTCATGTAGACATATCTCCTGGTTATATAGTATATTATGTAGTTCCAGGTTCCGTATCACCACAACACAACATGTCCTTAGGTTTCAAATCGATAAATTACCTTCAGATATGGAGGTTAGCTGCGAATTTATTGACTAAATATTGGTGAACAAACAGAAAAGAATAGTCCTTCATCTCTGGGGTTTGTCTAGGTAGAAAAGGGTTAAATCACTCATTTTCCAAGACGACATTTTTATATTAAGCTCCATAAAGAACTCAGCATGTACATTTTTATTTATTTTTAAATATGGCAGAGACCTCTTTTAACCATAATCCAAAATGGATTATAAAGGTTCCATGATTGTCTAACAGATGGCAGCAGTAAATCAGTTTGAGTTAAAATTTTACTCTTCCCCCCTTTTCTCCCTAAAGACATGAGCTTCTTTTCTTTCCACCACATATTAGTACCCTTTTGATTTAAACGCATACATTAATAACGTCTGTGTAGTAAATTTTAGGAAGGTCAAATTTTAAGAAGAAATGTACCTCCATTTTCGTGTAGGTAGGAGTGGGGAAACAATTAATTGAAAGCCTTCTTCAGTAGACTTAACAGGTATTCAAGCCTCAATATTCTCGTGACCTGATTGTCCAGTGGAACACGAGTGTGACGCGTTAAACCATGCAACCACCGATGCGGGAGATATTAGTTCCAATTATAGACACATCTATTTATAGATAAATTAAAAGGATCTTTAATGAGAACGCATCTCGCTTATAGTCTAAATTCATCATAAAATGCTAACCAATATTATCTACGGTACGTCGATATCTTTATACCCCCACTTCGGTGTCCACATGGTATAACGCGCTACTCATTCAGGAGACTAGACTGCCGATGACGGGGAGGTCAAGGTTTGAATCTGAGTCAGATATATTGAGGTGGGTTTTTCCTAAATGTGTTTCAACTCTCCCTCCACACAAATGCAGTTATACTTCCTATAAATATAACCTCCCTAATCGCCATAAACCATAATCGTCATTATTTGATAAGCGTATAACCCGAGCGGGTATTAAGACGTGATACTAAAGAAACGATAGCCTCGCAGACAATTATTCCAAATGGCTTGTGATTTTTTTATATTTATTGTTTTACCTAGATTTGTATGTGCGTGTATCTACAAAATGGACATGACCACATGACTTACAAACTAACTTAGATACTACACCTGATCTCAGTTTTCTATGTGACTACATCAATGGTTGCATGGTCTGATGCGTCATTATCGTATGAGATTGAATTGCCATTGATTAGTAGATCTGGTTTGAAGCTTGGTTAGGTGTATTAAAGATACTTTTCCCCCTCAATTGTTTCCCAATAATCCTTCACGAATGTGGATACATTTCCATATCCCTAATTCATTAGAGTAAAGATGAATGTATGCGTCTAGTCCAAAATGGTATAAAGGAGAGGTAAAAAAATTTAGCGAATACTGGAGTCAAATCCGGAAGGATTATCCTTTGCTTGGCAAAAAACAAACAAACAAAAAAACCGTTTACAGACTGTGCTAGGGCTTCGATCCGAATGGTGATTTGTTTGAATGACTTCCACGAACTCCAGTCTTGAAGGTTGACATTCTAATTAGCTCAAAATACAGGAGAACCAACTGTGAAACTTGTTTGACCTCTCCACCCTTCAAACAGGGGAGTATCGGCTTTCAGCACCAGAACCCTTTTAGGGGAGAGGGGCGTTCTGAGGGTATGTTTTAAGGTTTCCTTACCACACCTGTCAACGTGATTAAACCTCAAGGTGACAATCTATACTTGATATCACCTCTGAGGTAACATCTAGTCTTACTGTGGATTCACAAGTTCACCGACAAACTAGCGCAGAACAGAAACGTGGTCACGTGAAGAGTTCTAAGCCAATCCCAAGATGTCCGCCTAATCGTTGCGAGCTGTTCTGCTAAAGTTCAACTCATCTTTACTTCATCCGCTCTGCTTGAGATGTTCGGCACAGGAGAACGAATAAAAGCTCAGAAGCAACCATCTCAAATCAGTACGCATCACATTTGACAACGCACGCGCTCTACAACCAGAATCAATCAGACAGCTTCGTTGACCTTTGTGAGGAGATTTTAAATAACACTTTAATGTAAATCCTGTGTATCGGTGTATTGGATTGTTCCACGAGACAGCGTTATAATTTGAAAACATTCATTGGGAGAATGGTCTAAATATATCTACCCAATAGAAAATAAAATATGTTGATAATCAGTTGTTTTAAGTTGGTGTCGCAATGAATCATGGGTCAACAAACAGCGTGTGAATTACTGCTCCACTCAAGCAGATTCAGCTTTCTATTTTCTGCCAGCGTGTGAATCAAGCTGTAAGGAGAAAATCTTTATTTTCGCTCTTTCTCGGTTGACTGTTGCCAAATCTCCTATCTTTCAGCTATGTCAGAAGGGAGTGTACTGGGGTGAAAATGAGCTAGTGGCAACATCAATAAGCCAGTGTTGCTAAATGTATTGTATATTGGAGGGAGGGTTGACCACATGAAAACCAGAAAATGGCAACGCTGTCTCCCTATAGTAACGATGCATTTTGTCTCAGAGATGATATCGAATATAGTGAAGTCAGTGCGTTGAATATATATATATATATATATGTATATAAATATATATATATATGTATATAAATATATATATATATGTATATAAATATATATATATATATATATGTATATAAATATATATATATATGTATATAAATATATATACATATATATGTATATATATATACATGTATATGTATATATACATATATATATATTCAAGTTTTAACGGCCAGTATATATATATTTATATGTATATATACATTTTTTTTCAGGTTTTACCGGCCAGTATAATATGTATATGTATATATACACACATATATATATATATATATATATATATATTCAAGTTTTAACGGCCAGTGGTTCTAATATTCCACACACTGAGTCCTAATCAAAAACAATTTGTCTAAAACATAATTCTCGGCCATTTTATGGTTCAGAGTGGTATATTTTAACATTTAACACTCCTTCTACTTACACCAGTGTTTTTCAACCTTGGGGAGAAGGGTGGCTTGGAGATCCATATTTAGTTTTTTTTTACAAACGATCAATAAGGTCCAGAATTTTATGACATTAAATTACACCACAGTTTTAATAAACGAATTTAAAATTTCAAAAATTAACCCAAAAATATGAACGAAAATTCGTTATTAATGCACATGACTCAATTGGAATCGCACTCTAAAAATGGAACCTAAATAATATATACCGTACCTAAATTGGAAAGCCTTTAACATCAAGCTTATTTCATTATCTATATTATCTATATATATTAATAAAACCAAGAGTCTGAAAATTGGAATGAAGTTCCAAGAGTTTAAGTCTGTAAATTTTTGCATTACTGTTAAGGTACTTTTTTTTCCAATGATCTTAAGTTTCGTCAACCTTGGTGGTCTTGGGGTAAAGTTTTTGTCTCAGGATCCGATGTTCATGGGTTAAATCCCAGCCAGGGTCTACGGACTTTTCTTGAGCGATAAAAATACGTAGCACAACTTCCTACGAAAAAAAATTGAGGCGCCTACGCTCTCGCTCCAAGAAATTCTCATGTGCTGATATAATCAGTCGGTTCAAGAAGTGCAAGTTAAATACCTTAAGTAAATAAATAAATAAACAAAAATGTTAGGGTCCGTTTACACTATGTAACAAAAAAAATTGTAAAACAATTCTATTGTGTAACTTGTTTCATATGAGTGTTGTTGGTTACCTGGTTGTCTAAGGGTAAGTTGTCAGACCTCTGTGCTGGGGGTCCGGGGTTCAATCCTCGGTCCTGACGCTGATTTATCTGATTGCCAGACCCTTCCTTCACCTCTGACAAGACGTGTATTAATCACAACTTGTGAATGTGTGGAATGCCAGGCCTCCTATGCCAGGCCTCCACCGTGGTTCGAATTCCACGTTAAACTGTAGGTCCTCCATTTCATCTCACAATCACCCTAACATTACACATTACCTTAAGTGCGTATAACCAAACGGGTAGTAATACGCGATGCTAGTAGTAGTAATAATAACATTTAAGTTTTGTATAATATTTGATATATAACAATGACAAAAACGACTGTCTTGATATTTATAACACGTTTTACCTAGTCTGCCTAATGGCGTGTGAGGAAGCTGTTTTTCTTGTGGCTGCAGTTTATGTAGAGTTTGCAAAGAAAGGGCAAAAATACGATTTTGGGTTCGAACACCTGTACTCGCGAGAGTTTAATACTGTGCGAGTGACCTTTTTACTGATCTTCAACTTGATGACCATGACCTGTTAGCTGAGGAACTCAGAGCTGTGGGCAGTTCTAGAAACTTTGTTCGGACTTTGAGTATCTAGCTACAGTAGCCCCGTGGCTTCTTTGGTGCTGACTGACAGCTCACAGCTGACTTCTGACAGTCAACATTTAATTATATACCTAAATTTTGACCGCCAGTAGTGACAGCTGCTAAACACATGTTTTTGCAGAGCATATGTTTCGGTGTAGGGATACATAATTTGGTCTGGTAACTTTTCAAAGCCATCAGCTGTCAGTCAGCACCAAAGAAGCCATGGGGCTACTGTAGTTTGATTGGTAATCGAGTAGAGAGAATAAAACCATTTCTTTAAGGGACGCTATTCTAGTGAAAGAACAGTTTAGCCAACTTATCACATAATCTAAAACAGTCCTGTAACAGGTGCAACGTATTTGACAACAAAAGCTATATATTTTACTTTGATCTTTATCGACACTGAAAACAGGAACATAAATTGTCGTAAAACAAATTTATAACAGTTTTTATTTAATTTTCTAACAATTTTCAAACCATTATTTTGAAACACGAAGTTTTAAAACTTGTTTCTTAGTGTGAACGGACCTTAAGTAACATCATGTAGTTCCTCTAGTCTATATTAAGGATTTAGCTCAGTCACTGATTATCCTAATGTGTATGTTATGTACATAAATACATAATATGTAAAATTAAAACAAATTTAATCTGAATCTCGATATAATTCTTTGTTACCTAAATTTCTCATTTGAATTGTGAGCCAAAAATCCCTGGCATAATCTACCATTTCTAAAGAGTTGCTCAATCATTTTGCTATGACAGTTCCAATATACATCACGTATTCATACTTGTATTTAATAACAGGGAATGGCAGGATATCTTTTCTGCTAAATGACGTCAGTAAATTTTAATAACCAGTCTACATTATTAGCGCTTTTCTGAGCACATTAACCCCGTCTTTTGTTGTAAAAGATGGCATCATTTTGTCGGATTAACTTCTTATAATCTTATCCACCCACCCTTTTCAACTCACCAAGATTACTTCCACTTCTTTGCTCCGCTCTATCTCCTTTAAAAAAAATATACAGATATATAAAAAGTTTACTTAGTTGCTAACTCAAAAGAGTTCATTATTTTAAAACTCCCTAAGGACCTCCCAAAGTTTTAAAAACAATTTTGTAACAAAGAAAATGTAAACTCCCATTGGGAGTATATTTGAATTTCAAGGTTGTAGATTATTTTGTGTCCAAAAGTGACAATTTCAAGATTAAATACATATATATATTAAATATTTATTCACGCTGGTGAGCATATAGATGAAGTTTCTTAGGAAGGGCTTTTTAGAAAACACACAAAAAAATTGCTGCCAAAATGTACTACCTTATGTACTATCTTATTATTGCTATCAAAATAAATTGGTTGGCCATGTAAGATGTGGTTAAATGTTGTGGATGAATATCTGAAGGAAAAAACACTAATAGGACCCGTACACGATCAGTATGTCAGTATTAATTATTGCTTTATTAAAACTGACAGTCTGACTGATCGTGTAGGGGCCCTATTAAGAGTTTAAAGAATTAAAGGGCATGTGTGACTAGGTTTTTTATTTATGTTTTTATCGTATGGCCTTACTGACCGGCAGGGACGTGACCTTCAGTTCGTTCGCCTGTATGTAGACTCCTCGCCGTTCTAGTGGCACAGATCTTTGCCCAGAGTACACCCATGGAGGTTGTCTACACCTACCCACGATGGGATGATGTTATTAGAGCGAATATGGAGGTGTGGGCCAGTGGAAGTCATAAACCTGACATAAGTCTAATCTACCAAATCCTGGTTTCCGTTGTGAAAATTCCTCTTAAGAGAAAATTACCCAAATTACCAGCCGTAAATCGAAGGAACAACGTGATCAGTATGTCTGTATTGTAAAAAATTATGGAGCATATAATACAGTGTAATGATCAGGCGTTTTCAGAAGTAATTTCAATATAATACGTTTTTAATCCTTTCTTCCTTTAAAAACCTTCTTCGCTCTATTTGGAAATCTGAGGATGAGTTGGCTGCCTTTTACCCAATTGGATGCTAGCCTTGGCAATATCAGGTTGCCAGGAGATCTCCAAATAGTTGATTTTAACACTGGTGACAAGGGGTCCAAGAAGCAAGGGGTGGGTCATATATAATCAGCTTGTGCGTATAGTAATCCACAGAACATAGTAATATCACAGAAAAATAGGAATATATATCTCAGTCTGTAACAAAAACTAGCTCAGGCTTTGCGCGTCAGTTCGTAAACGAACAAAAACTGTATCATTTAAACTTGCAATACTGAAATTGAAATTAATAAAATAAATCGTGTACAGTATTAACTTTCTACTAGTTTCAATAAATAACCAAAAAGTAGTCATACAGAAAGAAATGCATGTAATCTGATCGTCATAGCCCTGTGATAACAAGTGTGCAGTAAGGCCTGCACAGGTCTTCGCCATTATCATCATCATCATCAACATAAACAACCGCTATCACTATAATTTTTGCCCTACCGTGGGGCATGCACGGGTCCACATCCACATCATAAAAACAGGTATCAATGTATCAGTCACACTGTTAGGTGAGAAGCGTATAATGTTTTATATTCCTTAGGAGTGACCTTGGCCGAGTACTGGTATATTTGTGACAAATAATTTAACTACTCGCCTGTATTATTATTATTATTATTATTATTATTATTATTATTATTATTATTATCATCACTGCGTCTTACTACTCATTCGGGTTGTACTCATTTACGCTAATGTGTAATGGTAGGGTGATTGTGATATGAAATGGAGGACCTACAGTTTAACGTGGAATCCGAACCACGGTGGAGGCCTGGCATTCCCCACGTTCACAAGATGTCTTGTCAGAGGTGAAGGAAGGGTTTGGTAATCAGATAAATCTGTTCCGGGACCTAGGATTGAACCCCGGCCACCAGCACAGAAGTCCGACACCTTACCCCTATACCACCAGGTCACCTGCTTGCCTGTAAATTGAAGTTATTTTAAATACACCCATAGTATTTTAATTTACTTTTACTTTTTTAGCACCGTGTCTTACTATCTATAACAATTATCCGCAAATTTTGTAATTACGCTACATGGCTAGGGATAAGGCAGCTTGAATTCAGATTTAGTGTAGCTGCATTTGCGTGGAGGTAGAATGGAAAATAATTTTTTGGGGGGGAAAACCCTAGTACATCCTACCGCGGCTCTAATCTGGATCACTATGTCAGTGGAAGTCTAGTTTTACATAAAAGTGACGCCTTAGACCAAGCAGCAAAGCAGGTACTTTCAGTGTCTAAGAAAGAATTACCCCACGGGCTCGATTTTTGAATAATTATTCTATGAAAGAAAGCAAAGCTATACAATTAAGTATTTATGAAAGGCGAAGCTCGGGGGATGAATGATTAAAGTTACGAAAATCAGCCGTAACTAAATCTACGTAATATTCAAATAAATTTAAAAATTCCCAATTGAAAACAAGAATCCTACCTAGGGAAGTTTGACTTAGTACGCCAATACTCTCCCACTGAGCTATTCAGGACTCATCCCATGCTCAAGGTCATTCTCCTTCATATTTGGAGAAAGATTCTGTGAATAACACGTTGCAACTTTTTCTTTGTTCGCCTATTAAGCCTATTAAAGCAATAGTCCTGGGTTTGATTCCTAGCAGGGCCATGTAGTTATCATTGGTAAATTTATAGTCCAAGTTTTGATTGATTTATTGATCTGGGAAATCAGTTAGTTCATAAGTCGTGCATCGATATAAAAGAAATTGTTTTATAAAGTGCACCTACTCTAATGTAGAACAAAAAAAAATACTACTTATTTTGAATTATTTCTCCCGGAGAAGTTTAAGGGAGATTGCTGGAATCTTCAGATGAGTACTGAGATCAGTTCTAGTTCCCAATTTTTACTAAAGTAGTTTTATATATGTTGGCCTGTTTATAAATTGAATAGGTTCTATGTATAGTACGTATATTCATATAGTTGTTATATTAGTACCAATTAGCAAGATAGTAGCCTAATGGAAGTGTTTTTTTAAAATGAAAAATAATATAACTTTTAGAAAAAGTCTCATGTCATGAATAATTATCCCGCAACCTATTTATTAACAAAACTATCGATATTATCTATCGATTGGTTTTATTTAATTTAATGGAATGTACCCAAACCAATTCCAAATAAAACAAAAAGGTATATTTATAATCCATGTAAGTATCAAGGACACAGTGAAAACTGACATGAGTGCGAATTACTCACGCATCTGCTGGTGTTACGGTGGGAGTGTAGGAGACGCGAGAAAAGGGCAATGTCTTTGCAGTTGTGTTTAGCAAAACTTTTTTGGCCAAATAAATAAAATATTTATTCAGTATAAATATAGAGTTTAATTTTCTTCACGTTGTAAAATGAACATTTTGTTAAATGTCTGTCATGAGCGTAGTGGCATTATATGAAAAAAAAATTAAGCGAAAAGAAAAAGTTTTAATTAAATCCTAGGACACCATTGACATATATTCAAGAAATTTTGAGGTCGCCGTGTGAAGAAAATTAAACTCTATGTGAAGTGTGAACATTCTTGACTTCTTCCTGTAGGGAAAGTTTCTAAGATATCCTAAGTAGTAATGACTAGGGTACTCCAAGGTCTTACCTCCCACCCTTTCCGAGCCATCAGCGTGGATGTTTCACCAGCTTTTGGTGCTCGTGCCTATTGCCTACATTACATTTTATTGGCGTATTGTTCGGTGTACTGTGCATTATGTATAGTAAGATACTAACAATACTTAGTATTTAGTCATACCTCCTCTATACTTTTATTGTATTAGTTTATTTTATTATTATTAGCACCGCGTCTTACTACCCGTTCAGGTTATATGCACTTACGATAATGTGTAATGGTAGGGTGATTGTGAGATGAAATGGATGACCCACAGTTTAACGAGGAATCCGAACCACGGCGGAGGCCTGGCTATTCCCCACATTCACAAGATGTCTTGTCAGAGATGAAGGAAGGGTTTGGCAATCAGATAAATCTGTGCCGGGACCGAGGATTGAACTCCAAACCCCCAGAACAAAAGTCTGACAACTTACTCGTAGACCGCCAGGTCATCATTAGCTTGTATTCAAAGTGTATACGTTTATAGAGAACTGGGTTCAAGAGTTATATTAAATATATATATATTTACAAATAATGAACACCTCTTTGATCGAAGGTGTCCGCTATTAAAATATTCCATTATAAAGAATCTATACTACTAGTTTTTTGAATTATTTTTCCGTGTTTTTGGACTTGTTGTCGTTGGTAAAAATAACTACAAGTCATGTACACAAAAAGAACTGTGTTCAACGAATCTCTATTTATGCAATAGTTATTAATATTATTATCTTATAATACTATTTTAGAGAACGATATTCACATCGTGGGCAGTATATTTATGCATAGTAATTATCTACACAAACAATTTAAGGCCCTCGGCTAAAGAGAAGGAAAGATCTTTTTCTGTACCCTCGGCCCTGTCGAATGCAAGTCTAAAATATATTTTGTGGGGGGGTGAAATGCGTGGCGTAGCTTCACAACCGACCAAAGTATCCTTCCGCGCCAACAAGAACAGATGGATCACAGAAACTGTGGATGACTCTAGCTACCAGACAGGTCTCGCGTAAAAATCATACGTTTAAGAATATCTCTTCTAAGATAACGTATCACTATTTATTAATTGTTACATTTTCTTATTTTTTACTACGAAGCCGGAAGTTTTCTATTGAAAAATATCAATTTTATCTATATTTAATCATTGTTAAAATTATAGAGGGGGTGTGTATATTAAAAGTATAACTTAATAAACATACTTCTATCCTTGAACAAATCATTTGGGAAAAGAAAATTGCAAAACAATAAAAATTCTTGAATATAACCGTTTGTTCTCACGGCTCTGCATTTCCACGCCTAATAAAAATGGGCCTATCCCCTAAAGAGTTATTTATGGATTCACTCACGTTAGACTACATCAAACAACTGACTAACGAAAATATGTATCAAATATAAAAATATTTGTTTAGTTACTAATGACTGGGAATGACAAAGAGGGAAATACTTAAATTAAGTAAAGCTTGACTTCACGTTCACTGAAAATAGAGCTGGACTTAGTTGAGCGAGGCAAAGCAATTCACACACTAGAATACATACGGGTTTGATCCCCGTGTCCAACTGTCATTTGTCAATTCCAGAATTTGACCCATAATGCTTTGCAACGTAAACTAGAAACAGCTTATTATTAACACAATTGAAACTCGAGTGGGTGGGATCTTTTGGATTAATATTGTCGCGACACAAATTAGAAACCAAACAAGAACGACACTAACACTTTCAAACTTAAAAAATTAATTAATGCAAATCTCATTACAACAGTAAACGGAGCTACAGTTAGCCCCGTGGCTTCTTTGGTGCTGACTGACAGTTCACAGCTGACTTTTGACAGCCAACATTTAGGTATAATACCTACATTTTGAGTTTCAGAAGTGACAGCTGCTAAACACACGTTTTTTGCAGATCATATAGTTCGGCGTAGGAATTCATAATTTTGTCTGGTAACTTTTCAAAGCCGTCAGAAGTCAACTGTCAGCTGTCAGTCAGCACCAAAGAGCCATGGGGCTACTGTATGTACTTGTATCTAGATTTGTAGGTGCTTAGTAGTGATGGACTGAGTTTATTTTGGAAATTGTATTGTTTCTTAAAATCATATATTATGTAACTGTGCGGGAAAAACGGAGATTATTTCTAATATTGCAGAGCGACTATTGCAGTTCATGCAGATTTCTTTTGATTGATTAAAAGCTCGTCACGTGACCACATTTAAGTTCTACTATATTGTCCACGCAAACGTTTGAATCCACGGTAGGAAATGTTTTTTTTAGCAGGGAAAAAAATAATGAACAACGGATAGTTAAAACAATGACAGACTTAATTTTTTTTCCCCCACCTATTTTACGGAAGCGAGAGATGCCTTTTATTTACCTTTTCGCTAAAAGGGATGTTGGGAATTACATTTTGGCTGTNTGAAAACCAACTTAAGCCTCTTACAGGTAAGGAGAAAACACGAGGCACAAATTCGGAATAAACGATAGAAACTTGTGAATGGTATTATTGTCTTAGCAAATAAAACCTTCCAAACAGAATTCACAGCACAAATAAAAAGTGTAAGGCTTATTCTTTTTGTCTGCAATTTGTTTTGTTTCAACCAACATAACGAACTAATGTTCCGGGATTAAAGTTAACGTTTCCTTTATATTATTAATTTCTCTAGAACCTTCGAAGAGAAAAGTATTGTGATTGTCAAAAACATCGAAATTGAGATTTTGATAAATGTTGACGTTTAATGAACCCCTGAAAGTGGTTTTAGCAATGCCATTTGTCTGTCTGTCTATCTTGGACTGGAACCTAAACCATTTTACCGATACGGCTAAAATTTGGTATTCGGGGTTTTCATAATGTTCTCTCAAGGATTTTTTTTTAAAATAGATACATAAACCTAGAACTAAGGCTAGTTTACTTACAGGGCCAGAAGAGAGAAAAATAATATATTCTGTCTAAAACAAAAATGTTGATTAAATTTCGAATCCAGAGTTGACCTCTGTGATCTAGGGGTAAAGTGCTCCCCTCAGGACACGATGTTTGTGGGTTCAAGCCCAGCTGGGGTCAACCTTTTTTTCTCCTTGAGATAAAAATCTGTAGCACAACTTCCTTCGGAGGGGTAGTAAAAACGTTGGTCCCATGTCGATTGTGGCATTTTAAAAAAACCTGGAAGGTACGTGAAAATACCTTTCCCGGCAAAATTTATAGACACTTTCGCTCTTGCTCATAGAAATTCTCATGTGTTTATATAATCAGCGAGTTCATAAAGGGACGTCAAATACCTCAAATAAACAAACAGTATCTAGACATTGTTTAATATTACAAACGAAATGTTAATTATCCCTTTTAGATGAAAGTTACTTTACATAAGCAGAAATTTACAATTTTTTTATATCTCCACAATTATTCGAGATACGAAATAGTTATATCATTTTAATAGGGCCTATATATTAAGATAATAACGAAAATCAAAACAATTTATTTGGAATATACTTTTATAATACCAATAGTTTTTGAGCTATAAACAAATATATATATTATGGAGCTTTATGAAAATATAAATTTATTGTTACCCACTTTGGTGGAGAGTGATGTTCCTCTGTTATCAATGCTTCTGTAACAGTGTATATTATTTCACGTATGATCCTTGTTGGATTGTTTCTACAACCGCTTATATTATTTAATTTTACATATCTTAAAAGATTTTAGTAAATGTCTCTGTTTTAAGATAAAAGAAAGATCAAATATGTGTGGTGACTCATACCATTTATTTTTAATATCTGTTTGTTTGCACCGCGTATTCCGCACTATTTAAAAACAGCTCTGATCTCATCTCACCGGAAAAAAACATTTATATGTTCGACATTTTAGTCCGCATAACCACCAACTTGTGTCATTGCATTTTGTTGATTTAAAAATCGTTTAGATATCTAATTAAAAACAACTCCGTACCAAAATGTATGACGTTATATCAGGGGTAAGAAGTCAATATAAATATAATTGAAATGTTGAATATAATCAAGAATTTTTTTTGTTATTAAATTCTTATGTAGTTGTTTGTTTTGTGGCAACTTTATCCAGTGTATTAAGTTACAGATATAAATATGGCCATGATCAATTTGTTAGAATAGTTGACTGTCAATAAGCCGACACACGTTTAGGTGGCCGAATAGTCTACGGCGTCACCATCGCAATATATTAGACTGCTGTTGATGGGGGAGGAGAGGCTAAGACAGGAGTTACAAACCTGTTTAAAAATATTGAGGGTGATTTTTCTAAAAAAAAAAAAAAGTTTTCCACTCTCCTTCCACGCAAATTCTGGTACATTTCATATAAGTTCAATCTAAATCATTCTTAAGTGATCAACGTAATTAGTAAGAAGGCGTATAACCTGAACAGATAGTATTAAGTAGTGCTAAAAAATTTAAATAAAAAAAAGCCAACACATTTTATATCAGATATTTTTTAATTAACAATATGACATTGAAACGTAAAATAACCTTAAAATATTATGTTGTGCTTTGAAGTTCATCCGAATAAACACAGCTACACCACACCAATGTTGTCACACAGATGATGTCACACCACTGTTGTCACACCACTGTCGTCAACGTCACCTGCATTCTCGTCTATCTCTTAACGCGGTTGCCTCGATCATCGAGAAAGTTACATTCTTAGTTGAGCCACATGATTTGACACAAAATGGTATGTGAAGTTTTATGTAACTATTTCTGTCTTACATACAAGCATATTCTGATTTTTGACCTTCCCCATCCACCACCCTTCGTCATGTCAATACAAAAGAAGTGAGATAAAATTACCAAAATTATCTCAAGGTAAAGTGAAATCTCTCCGCTATATTTCAATTGACATAAAATTCTATTTTGCGAGCCTTGTAAAATATTATTGTGTTTGTTAGAAGAGGGCTGGATTTAAAGATTTATTTTGTCAAACTGTATCATTTACGCTCCAAGTAAACAAAATGGGCAAGTCAACCATAATGCACTTACCCAATCTCACCGACCAGGCCAGGCACCTCGACTTAATAACACGTCTGGTAACAAAAACAACCCGCGAACAACTATCAGCGCCGAGCCTAGTGCCGCATCTCGCCGCTAGAGACCACCACCCTACTCAATACCACCCAACATCATCTACGAGAACATGCTAGAAAGGGGTAGTAACTGCCACTCCTTGCCAGAAGAAAATAGACGTTTCTAGTGCCGCGCGCATTCCTCCTTCCTGTGTGTTTAGCTCAGTGATCCCCACCTTTTTGTAATCCCATCTCGTTTGTTCGACGAGTGTGCACCATATAAAGAACCGCCCGTCAAGTAAGAGACTACTCTTGGATTAGGCTTGGACACTGTAGGACGAAGCAGGAGGCTTCCAGGACATATTAATATAATGTAAGATGAAATTTTTTTTCGGCGTAAACTCAAAATGTTATAGACTATTCAAAATCCAATTTTGGTCATTCCTTTTTTTTATGTAATTATTTAGATCTGGTATGAATCTTCGTTTCGTTTTGTAGAACAGTCAATTTAACTTTATGTATTTTGCTTGCGAGTTGTGTTACAATATGAGAGTAGTAAATATTAATGTGTGGAAAGTTGTTTATAACGTTAGGTCAGCACTTTTCAAATGTTATTAAAGTTTGACAGTTATACTTATCAATTTAACTTTATTTATTGAGCTTGGGATTTGTGTTGCAATATGAGTTTAGTATATTAACGTGGGAAAGTTGTTTATAATATTAGGTCAGAACATTTCAAATGTTATTTATGCTTTACGCTTGACAGTTATACCGATCAATTTAACTTTATTTATGTCTCTTGATAATAGTGTTGCAATATGGGTTTAGTAAATATTTATGTTGGAAAGTTCTTTAAGAACATGATGTCAAATTTCAAATGTTAGGAAAGTTATGCGTTACGCTGGTCAGTGATAAATATAAAATTACCTTTAGTTATCGTACTTGTGAGTTGTGTCTCATGATTAGCTAAGTAAAGATTTACTTAGGAAGGTTCGGTAACTAGAGTACTCCTGTACATTCAAAATTTAGTGACGTTATGCGTATACTTGTTACTTATGTATAAACAATGAACTTTAAACCAATTAACGAATATGTTGTATTTTCGTAACTAGTACAGAAATGTGTTATATTGGAGAAATCCTCTATAATATTAAAGATTGTCTCACTCAAAGTTAATAACGCCATGCGTTGATAGTAAACTCACATAATTGTTCCTTGGTATCTAATAAAAATTAGAAAAAGGAAAAAGAGTAAATGTTTATGAAATATTTTTTTCTGTTGAATAATATTGATGGTTATTGTTGAGCTTATTAAAGGTCATTTTACTGCTATTATATCTATAAGGAACTTAAAGATTCTTCAAAATATATGCATTATTCTATAATAAAATTTGGCAGAAATTAAACCAAAATGCTCTTAAGACTTGAAATCTTTTACTATTGTAGTTACGTCATGTTATCATTAGGTTTAGTAATGTTTACTATCCAAACTCCTTTTTACAAAGTCCTCGACCTCTTCGTGTAATATTAGGTATTCAGTGAAGGTGGACCGTATTATTCCTGCTTCTAGGAGTGAGTTGCGTGTGCTGGGGACATGTTGTGTACCCAGCATTTGTTTAACACAAAAAAGTTATTCACACTGCGCACTTCTATTAGTTTATAACATTAGATTTTTTTTGTATATATGTATTTGAACCCCTCTAACTTTAGAGCTTGGGTTACAAAACGGAGCTTCGTATTGCCACAAATATAATTAAAAAGAAGCTAAAAATGAGCTAATGTTATATTTTCACAAATAATATTCTAGTAATAAATCTAGAAGATACAGGATATGTAAAAATAAAGAGCCCTGTTGGAATTTCTTGACTTTATTTTGGCATGAACCATATTCCTTAATATTGAATCATAAAGTTAAATTGTGCTGGACGTCTGCGCGGTTTAGGTAGCTGAAATATTTTCAATCAGATGATATGCTTTAGTTAAATATTAACAAAACCTTTAGTATCACTTGAGTATTTGTTATATGTAATGTAAAAACAACACCTTTTTTATGACCCTATAAATGTGTATATGTATTTACTAGTAGACAGTGTTTAAAATTTGACATTTTACACTATGAAAAATCCAAAAATCCACATATTTTGTTTGATTATTAAGAGCTAAATGACTGGGGAATGAAAGGTACCTGGTATATGAGAATATTATACGGGAGTTTTGTTAATCGAATTTTGTCATCTAATTGGGGGGTGGGGGGGGCTCACAAAAAAAAAGTAATGTCAATTTTATTTTCCTCCTCCCTCGTTTACTCCCCTACTGCCAGACATATCCAACCAACAAAGTTATAAACCCAATTGGTTTCTGAAGTTTACGAATTACTGCTCGACTATAATACCTTTCTGGGGAGATCCATTGGATTCTAGGGGGATCTCGGATCCCCTTCCCCCTAAAACCCCCTCCTCTATGGCCTTGCATATTTATATGTGGAAACACCACTTTGAGGGTACATTAGTTCCAAGAAAGGCCCAATAATCTCCTAGGAGGTAGAGGGGGACATGAGCTAATTTTAAATTATTTCTGAATTTCTTCTTGAAATCCAATTTTTACGAGAAATAAAATGAAATGAAGCTATTTACTCAAGGATGGTAGAACACTGCTTGTTACTTTGTTCTGTATAGAGTGAAGTTATAGGAGGCTAGTCTAGAACAATGGACCATTGTCTCGCAGAGGCTAGAGAAGAAGAATTGGCGGGAGAACTGGGCGAGAATCACCAATAATCGATCCTGGAGCACTCCCTCCCAGTTCAATACCACCATCAGCCACGGTAGGGTTAGCAAGATAACGGTTTAGACATCTCAGCACGATTTGGGAAAGCATTGCTAGTACGCAGCTTTAAGCTTTATAGTAGTTTACGAACGATGAGCTAGGTCTACTAAATACCTTTAAAAAAAATGCTAGCTTGATTCTAAAATAATTTGGTTAGCTTGCTAAGCTCAGAAAATTTCCACTTTCTCATATAGATAAATTATTGGGATTTTAAGCAACATTTTAGACCTCTAGAATATAATGTATGTTGACGCAGTATATGTCCCTCTAACTCAAAAAGTAGGTCTTACATTTCTTCCTGTCTCCATGTACACACAATTTAACCTGAAAGCAGCCTTACCTTGACTGATTACACTATAAGACTATCTTTCAAACTATACCATAGTGAAATATTGCAAGGTAAGTTTGCTACCTCACAGAGTAAACGAAAGGTACCTGGTTGTACAGCTGAACCAGTTTAGCGGATCTCGTTCAAACTGAATAGCTGAGTAGTGTTTTAAATGAAAAGTATATTTGTGTATTGGGAGGAACTTTTCTTGTGTCGTTTACTAATTAGTGATTTTTGAAAATTTATAAAAAATAATCTCAACCATTTTATACAAAATGGGAATATTGAGAGTGTTTATGATAATAAATAATGGTGTGTGTTTGACTTATTTATATAAGGGCAGTTTTACTAATAAACGATACATAAAAAATTAATGTAGTTTTTTAAAAAGGCCTTTACGATTTTTTCCAAACTGTATATTTAGGAAGTGTCTATAGTGTTTCTAATTAAGGGATAGATTAATTAAGGGATAGATACATTTAAGAAATTTCCCGTTCCTAGTCCTCCATCTCTACCACCCAAATGTATCAACACTAATAAGTTGGAAATGTGGAAGGTAGAATTCAGAATAAATACACCCGCATTTTTCATTAAATAAAAGTGGAAAATAATTTAAGAAAAACCACCTACAGTTCACTCTACCAGGATTTTAAAACCAAAACTCCTTCACATGCCAACCAGATTACATGAGACTGACACCGCTGTCCCCATTCCACCAGATTAGGGTAGCAAAATGGAGACTAATGGCTTAATTGGGGTCAGGGTGGGGTCAGGATTAGTAAGGTAGTCTTAGCTTAAGTGCAAACGCATTAGCACAGAATAAAAAAAGGTAAAACCATCTCTAGTGCACCCAGCCAGGATTCAAACCTCCCCTTACCCGTCTCCCACCATCTAGTATATCGTGATATCGACGCCTTCCTGGTAGTATGGTTGAAAATGGCCCCACGTTGGGCATCTAAATATAGAGGTAGTTTCATAACATTCTCTTTCTCCGATATTAAATTCCTCACACTTGGTTTGGAGGTCGATTATTGAGTCTGATCCTTTAGTTTAAGGTGAGCTCGAAAAAACACGTGAGCAAAAGTCAGTATATTTGCGATTTTTTTAAATATAAAACCTTTATGGCCAAAATAAATAAAGTTTCAAGTAGATACGTTTAGTTTAATATCTTAAACGTGGTAATTTCAACAAGAGCTGAATATTGGATAGAGGTACTGTCACATTTTATGAGAAACTTTTAAAAGATGAGAAAAAGTATTCTTTTTTAAAAAAGTTTATTTAGCACCACGTCTTACTACCCGTTCAGGTTACACGCTAAAAAGTATTGGAAAAATTCCTAATTGTCTATGACAGGTATTCAGAAAATGTTGGTAAGTCTTAGCCCTCCCCCCTCCGCCCCCCCCCCGCCCCACTAGTTAATTGTAAATAATTGGTACGGTGTGCAGTACAGACTTTCTCACTCCTTTTTATAAATAATACTTATAACTCATAAGATAGGTGAAAAGAAACAATTATACCACTATAAAGCCACATGGCTGACCCGCTCACTGACATTAACGTTTACCCACTTTCAGATGGGCTATAAAATTGAAACTTGACAAACTTAAAGCTTCTAGCCTTTAACCGTCGGGAAAATTCAAAAAAGTTAAGAATTTTATTTTTAACCACCGAAAAAAAATTCAAAATGGCGGAACAACTTTGAAGTAAGTGTGTACATTTCTTTGGAGGTCTCTTGTGGCTAAATGGTAAGATCCATAAAAAAACTGCTCTGTAAATACATTAGTTTACATCCACTTGCAAAGAAAGCTTACTGGGAGCAAAGCGGGTATATTATCACAAAAATAAATGGGGGAAACAAAATAGTATCGAATTTCACCAACATACGTGAAGTAATAGACACTGTTAGAGAGATATATTTTTTTTAAAAGTGCGTTTTCAACGCTTTCTTTCCCAAAGTTCCTTTTAAAAATATAAATTTGACTATAATTTGTATATATTTAAGAGTGCTACAACTTTTCAATATTAGCTATTTCGTATTTTTAGAGTTTTGGAGATAAATTCCCGTTGGTGTAAGCTATCCACAAAACTATTTTCATGAGAGAATGAGATCGGCCAATTTATTTGTAATGTTAAACAAGGACTATATTTGAATTTTAGTAAAAATTGTTAGAACCAATTTTCATATTAAAATATTCTCTTAGCAATTAAAAAAACGAACTTTAATTTTAGGGTTTAATAGCTAATTCAAACAAAAAAAAACTTTCTGGGACCTTATCAAAACCTTAGATACCAAGTTTTTAACCGAGTTAGTAGATTTCGTCTCTAGTCCGATATACAGACAGACAGACAGACAGACGGCATCGTGAAAACCACTTTTTAAGGTTCAGGGGTTCAGGAAACGTAGGTAGACCTCCACCAAAATTTCAAACTAGATATTTTTGGCAATCCTCTCTCTGAGGGGTCGAAATAAGGTAAAAGCTAAACTAAATATATCTACTGAAAAAATATTGTTTATTCAGCCTATAATATATTTTATGTTATAATAAATGTGCGTATAGCCCGAAAGGCTAGTAAGACACGATGCTAATAATAATATACGAACTTTAATCATATGGACCTTAACTCCAGTTTCCCTCCATCCCACCTTTATATTATAACGTGTATGCCCCAGGCTGACACAGCCTTGAGTTTATATTGCTTATGTGAGCCATTCAATACCAAACACATCTTCTCGGATGGATTAAGCAACCACGACAGGTTGTTCAGCAAGCTTATAGCCACATCTAAATATAATATTACCTAAATGATCAAATAAAACCTGAACACGGGAATCAATTACATTACAATTACAATTACATTACAGTTACATTTTAGAAAACATTCTAAAAATGTTTGAAAGTAAGGAGTGGTTATAGTAAAAGTTATGACTTAGATAAGTTGATCTAGAAAAATAGATAAAAAATAATTTATAAATTAATATTGGCTGATAACGCCAATGTTTTAACCACTGACTGCTCCAACCAATAGTCATCCCACGCCCAGGATAATTATTCACTCATATTTTAATGGCAGAATCTGTTAAGGACGTGCGGAAATCATAAGATACATAGCCTCAAGCTATAAGTTTCTAAACCTACATAACAAACATCAAATAATTACTGGAATTAATGTAGAACTCATATTAAGTAACTTTTTTTTTATCTGCCTAAGCTATAAGCATACACTAATGGAGGGTAGAGTTAACATTTTAGAAGTAATATACCAGCATTTACGTGGAGGGAGAGTTGGGAACGATCAAGTAAATCCTCGATCTCCCTCCCCCCCCCCTCTCTCTCTCCGTCACAGGCGAGTCAGTCTAAAGTGAAAGTTACGCACTAAACAATGCAACCAACGATACGGTATATTTTTTATCAATTGAATGTATATTTGAACTAGGGGAAGTTAATCTAGCAGGTTTCACTGTATAAAGTACCAGCCGGAAACACCAGGGTAGAGATGGGAAATATATTTTTTTAATTTAGCAACAGTTGTGGTGAATTAGAAGTGAAATTAGCCACAATATGTAGAAATGGAGAACTTAGGTTGCTCAATCGACCGTTTAAAACAACAAACATTTTTTGAACAAATCTATTAAAACACATGTACACTTTGACCACTCAGTTACAGCTGACTCTGACTCAAATGATGAAAATTCATCAAATTGAGAATGTAAAAGAATTTAATGGAAAATTTGACAATCATTTTGTTATAGGGCAGATAAGAAATGAAATATTGGGAAAGAAAGTGGAGGGGAATATTGGATGGAAGTGTTAAGGTGATTGGCCCTTTTCATCTGGCGTGGAAATTCAGAGCCATGGGAACAAACGGTTATCTCCAAGAATTTTTATTGTTTTATAATTTTCTTTTTGGAAACAGTTTGTTCAAGAATAGAAGAATGTTAATTAAGTTATACTTTTCATAGACACACCACCTCCATGATTTTAACAGTGGTCAAATATCAATAATGTTGACATTGTTCAATAGAAAACTGCCGGATGCTTAACAAAAAATAAGAAAATGTAACAATTAACAAACATTGATACATTATCTCAGAAGAGGTGTTGAAAATATAACTATAAGAATTTCACACTTTCTCAATAGAACTGATAGTTCCAAACGTATGATTTTTCCGCAAGACCTGTCCGGTAGATACCGCCATCTACTCTTTCCATGATCCATCTGTTCTTGTTGGCGCGAAAGGATACTTTGCTCGGTTGTGAAGCTACGCCATGCCTTTGACCCTCCCACCCACCATTCCACAAAATAGGTTTTAAACTTGCACTCGACAGGGCACTCGGGGGCCTTAAATCAATGACTTATACAGAGAGCGGACTGCTTCCAATGATATGTAGGAAATATCAAGTTGCAACAAGCGCACACTATCAGGAAAAGTGTATTTTCTATGAAATCTGGAGAACTAAACTTACCACACATTTATGTATAATTCGCCACTTGTGACGATTGACGACAGGGATGCCCACCCCAGGTTCTAGGGCATTTGTTTACTCCATATAGTGTATTAATAGCTGTGATTTCTTCCCATTCTCTCTCTACACTAATATGGATGGATTTTTGTCTTAGCGACATCCTCAATGTCAACCTTTTAGAATAAACGGTTCGACACATCCGTATATACTGTACAATATTGTCCTTTACATAAAAGTGGAGCTGTTCAAGGCTGCCATTAGCAGACTTTGTACCCTGGGCAAACTTTGTTTGCAGGGTCCCCCAGCTATCTCCCTCACCCACCCAACCAACCACCCCCAAAAAACTTAATTTTTGTTAAACGCTATTACAGTAGTTTGCACCTAAGTGGTAAATAAATTTAATTATAATGTACGTTACTTGTTTAAGTTATTTATTTTTAACTGGCAATCCCGCACGGCGTTGCCCATGACCCAATTTGTGATAGGAATTATATAAGTGCCCCCCCCTCTCCCCCCCACACACAAAATGGTTTAAAACTACGGTTTAGTTCGTACACAGTTTTTTTCTTCGAGGAGGATGTGGCATATTTTTATCACAGTTATATCTGAAACGTAATTATAAACCAGATTAACAATATTTTCTTCAAAAATTTGTTAAACAAAGCCTAATTAAAAAGCTATAATCAAAAATTTAAAAATCCAGTTTCGAGGTGCACTCGGACCCCCTTCCGTCCTCATAGGTTAGAAATTTCAGATCTCTGCGTGCCGTAGATTTGGCTTGGCATCGCATACAAACACTTCCTTTTATTAATATAGATATATAGTAATACTACATTCAATGATAAGCTAGCCGCTTAGATGGCCACATGGTCTAAGGAATCATTCTATTGCTATACTAAACTGCCAATGACAGGGAGATCAGGGTTCAAATCCCGGTCAGGTGTACTGAAAGTGATTTTTCCTAAAGGGTTTTGCCACCCTACCTCCTTGAAAATGCGGATACACTTCCTATTAATTCAATATATATAATTTCAGCTCATTAGCATAATTATACCATATGCTTATAACCTGAACAGGTAATAAGACGCTGTTCTAATTAATAATAAGTTATTTCGTTCGTTATTTAGGGAGTTGCAGAGATATCAAAATCATAAATATTATCTTATGTAAGGCACCCTCTTAGTCATTTTAACGGGAAAATGTACCATTTTGTTTTTAACGTCGAACAGTGCATTGACGATCATTTTAATCAAAATTGTTCGAGTCAATTTAGAGAAAATCGATTTTTTTTTTCCCCTCTTTTTGTCTTTCAGTCAACTACCCTTATTTTTAGAGTTAGATATCTAATTTCAAAAATTCATTAGTGGAAATTTATGAAAAGCCTAGATATGTACCAAGGCCTAGCGTGATAGGTAAAATGATTTCGGTTCTAGGCCGAGATGGAACGCAGACAGCATCGCGAAAGTTACTCTTACGTCTTCAGGGGGTCATGAAACGTTGGTTTTCATCAACATCAACAGATCAATTATTTTGACGATCAATATACTTCTCTCTCCAAGGTTTCACGATAAGGTGAAGACATTCCGAAGTATGAGCATGTAATATATATATATATTTTCACTAATATTATAAAGAGGAAAGATTTGATTTTTTTGTTTTTTTGTTTGTAATGGATAAACTCAAAAACTACTGGACCGATTTAAAAAATTCTTTAACCAATATAAAGCATCATTATCAGAGAGTAACATAAGTTATATTTTATTTGAAAATTTAATCTTCTACTCATAAAAATGTTAATAAATTTACACAAGGTATAAAAAATTGCCGAGAAATATGCTTTCTCCACGTGCGTTGAAAAAACTATTGGTTTTACATAAAAATATACTATAGATATTGAACTTTCTCACTAATGTGAACAAAAAAGTCCGTGAGACAATATATGTAATTATTATAGTTATGTTACAATACACGTTTTTTGTTGAAATTAGTCAACTAAAACACGGATGCGAACAAAAGGTGATTATATCCGTATCATGATATGAGTCCTTATCCAAATCAATTATTTAATCATTTAGGCTGTTTACGTAGGAGTAAATTAATTTTCAAATTATTCAAATCGGTAAATTGGTTTTAAATGTTATGAAGAGTATAACAAAATAAAAATTGTGATAATTACTGCAAACCGCTCTATGGAACAATGCATGTATGTTAGGTAGGTAAACAGAAATGTTACTATCGCGGGCAGCAGCTAGTGTGTGTGTGTGTGTGTGTATATATATATATATATATAGAGAGAGAGATTAACAGCTTGAAACAAATACTTTAAAAGGCCCCGGTTGTAGCCACAGAAACATACAGAATAATTATAAGATCAAGTTTTTTTTTGTTTCAGAGGCACATAAAACGTAAATATTCATCATACTATCGGGATAGAAAGAAAAAATTACCATCACAATACTTTCTTTATACAACATAATAATAATAGCCTATATGTTTAACGTAGACCTACTAAAAGAAATTAAACTGATATAGAAAATGTAATATTGCAGTCCAATTTTCATAGGAAGGGCTTTCTTTATCTGTCAGCTATAAAACTTACTAGATCTACTTTCGTATATTTAATACGTCAGGTAATGTGGTTTAAGCCTGAGATTTTAGGTAAATATTATTAAAACCTATAAAAACACACTTATAATAAAGTGAAATGCTATCAATTTCGGCCACAACAAAATATGTTTGTATATTATAAAAGGCAATTTTAATTTTAATTAAACAATGGATAATTTTAAAAAAATTGCTTGGTGAATTATTCAACCTACGTCCTGAAATATTGTTTATTACGGCTCTCTAAGAACACGTACATACAGAGAGAAACTGTTGGCGGAAAAACAACGGCAAGGCAACTGGAGTTGCTTAAAATAAAGTTGCCAGTCACCGGATGACTGGTTTACAAAGCTGTTTATACCGAAGCAACGCCAGTCTATGATTAGTTTACGGTATGTCATCATAATCAGAGGAGGACGATGTTGAGATGAAAAGGCTGCGAAGATGTTTACAAAGAAGTTCTAGTGTTCACCCCTACAATAATATGAATGTGAACCTTAGTCAGTGGCGTTCCGTAAAAGATTTGGAAAACTATCAGGAAAGTTTGTTTTTTTAATATTTTCGTTTGAGTAAAAGTAGTTTTGATTTCCTTTTGAATTTGGTAGTCCCAAGTATTGAGAAAAGAATAACCGATTGGAAAGAACCAATATCAGCTGGGTAATTTCAATCAACTGCGTGACATTGATGTTTTATTGTTGTTCTGGCACCATAATTGTAAAATATGAGCGCTATAAAAACAAAATATTATCGGAAACTGAGGGACGAATGTACAACATGTCGGGACTGGAGCAACTCTAGTTGCCACGTCACTCGTTAGTCGCGTTGTTATCACTTTCAAGTTGACCCAGTATAGACATAAACATGTAACTATGTGTGCTCTGCAATAGCATACTCCAGTTGCCGTAGAGTTCCCGTTGCGTTTCCGTCACCAGTTGCTCTCTGTAACTATGTGTGCTCTGCAATAGCAACTCCAGTTGCCGTTGAGTTCCCGTTGCATTTCCGTCACCAGTTGCTCTCTGTATGTACGCGGTCTAGAGGTCACAATTTTTTGTGTTTCCTTGCAAAAAAATAAGCGTCCTTTCAGTTTTAATTTTGAAATTCATTACTTTAGTATTAAAAAATTTCACCTCTTTTAAATTGCTTCTTACTGCCTGTTTTGGTTGTACACATAATAAGTAATTACGCTAATGGAGTAACTATGAGTAAGATAAAATTTAGGGAGAATGTTCTCCATTTTCGTGGATGGAGAGCGATAAACAGTTTGGTTTAAAACACCTTCAATACATCTGACTGGGATTCGAAATAATAGCCTCCCCATCACCGGCAACCTAGACTAAATAAGAGTATTATTTACTGGGATCGTTTCCCCAAGTAGGTTAGTTATATTTTTAAGTAAACATTGACCTAGAAACATGCGAGTATTTGATTATTTAACTTATTATTTCCTTGGGGGTGAAGTGAGGCTAGGGACGAGAAAAGGGGAAAGACTTACAAATGGCGCACGGGATCTAATTCCGTTCAAGTGTCCTTGGGAGGGGGGTAGGTCCGTCTTGAGTGCTACATATGTGTGTTTAGTGAAGTGAGAGGGGAGGAGGGGTAACTAACCTACCGGTTCCACCTCTAGAGTACCTTCTAGTGGCTTGACGTACGTCACCATTACGTAAACATGTCAGTTGAAGAACATCTTCGGTCTTATAGCTTTCCTGCGGCCACACGGGCGTCTAAGAAAATATTACTTTAAGAGCAGACGGCATTTATTGACGGACGTTAGGATAAACTATTGTAGAGATAGAGAAAATATTACTGTCTGAGTAGAAGGCACTTAGTGGTGACGTCATAGTCAACTATTCTAGAGAGAGAGAGAAAATATTACTCTCTGAGTAGAAGGCACTTAATGGTGACGTCATAGTCAACTATTCTAGAGAGACAGAAAATATTACTGTCTGAGTAGAAGGCACTTAATGGTGACGTCATAGTCAACTATTCTAGAGAGAGAGAAAATATTACTGTCTGAGTAGAAGGCACTTAATGGTGACGTCATAGTCAACTATTCTAGAGAGACAGAATATATTACTGTCTGAGTAGAAGGCACTTAATGGTGACGTCATAGTCAACTATTCTAGAGAGAGAGAAAATATTACTGTCTGAGTAGAAGGCACTTAATGGTGACGTAATAGTCAACTCTTCTAGAGAGAGAGAGAAAATATTACTGTCTGAGTAGAAGGCACTTAATGCCTAATGTTAGAATTATTTATTATTGATTTAAAGAAAAAATGTAAGCAATTCATTGCCTCACCTAAGGATTTAACTAAATTTCGCCTTAATTTTGACCACTTCTCTGTTGATAAGGGAGGGGATCAACCTATTGAGTCGAGAGTTTTGGATTCAATTTCCGGTACGCTAAATTTCTATCATTAGTGAAATTTGCGTTTCTCTTTTAACGGTGATGAGTTGACGGACGGTTGTATGAGTTTTGTGTTTGTTCTAGAATTAAGGTTTTTTTATTCTAGAATCACTTCTTACTACCTATTCGGGTTTATGCGTATGCATTAATTAAGCTAATATGTCAGAGATTGATATGGTTGAGCTAGGAGAAAATATATTCACATTCGCGTGGAGGGAGAGTATAAAAACTATTTAGGAAAAACTCGGTACCCTCAGCTGGGATTTAAACGCCAATTTACTCGTCACCGGAAGTCTATTCCAGGGGTGGCGAACATTTTGGCATTGGAAGGCTGCGTGGAATTCCACGGACTCCTCAAAAGGCCTCACACTTCATATACTGTACAGTAAGTTTTTCAAAAATGTGGTGGGCCATTCATAGGTAGATAGATGGATAAGATTGGTTGATTTTTAACATTATTATTACTAGGTGTTCTTTCTTATGACAGGTCCATTGCTTTTGTCATAGAACTTAGTCCACCAATGCATCCTGTTCTTTGCCAACTCATTCAGCTCCCAGAATTATTTTCTTTTCTTAAAGACATCCAATATTTAATACCTTCTTATTCCTGAGCCCCTCTTTCCGTCAACCTTTCCTTCTATGACTTCGAGCAGAAGACAGTACCTCCTAAGGATGTGCTCAATCCAGTTTCCTATGTACCGAAGAATCAAATCTAAAATGGTTTTCTTCTCACCCACTTCTTATAGGACTCCTTCATTAGTCCCCCTGTCTGTCCACCTGATCTTCTCAAGTCTTCTCCAGCACCACATTTCAAAGATCTCCAAGTATTTATTTTTCAACTTGTTCAAGTCCAAGTTTCTACTTCATACGGCGTAATGCTCTAAATGTATAATTTCATCCATTTTTTCCTCAGTTCTAAACTCAACTTTCTGGTCAGCAGTAACCTCTTCTTGTGGAGATCTTCCTTGGCCACGGCTGTCCTCGACCTAGTTTACTTGTTACACTAGGCATCCTCTATCAGAAAACTTCTCAGCTAATTTAACATTGACAATATGCTTTAAAAATTACGATTAGTTATTTTAGTTAATTAAAATGCATGAAGATGGAGAATATTTAAGCTCTAAACAATGAATATACACGAGTGATAAAAAAAAGTGTGCAAAGATATTACACCAAACACCTCAAAAGACCACACGAAACACCTCAAAATGCTAAACCAAACACCTCAAAAGGTCACACCAAACACCTCAAAAGGTCACACCAAACACCTCATAAGACCACACCAAACACCTCATAAGATCACACCAAACACCTCATAAGACCACACCAAACACCTCATAAGACCACACCAAACACCTCATAAGACCACACCAAACACCTCAAAAGACCACACCAAACACCTCAAAAGACCACACCAAACACCTCATAAGGCCACACCAAACACCTCTTAAGACCACACCAAACACCTCATAAGGCCACACCAAACACCTCATAAGACCCCACCAAACACCTCTTAAGACCACACCAAACACCTCATAAGGCCACACCAAACACCTAATAAGACCACACCAAACACCTCAAAAGGTCACACCAAACACCTCATAAGACCACACCAAACACATCTTAAGGCCACACCCAACACCTCTTAAGACCACACCAAACACCTCATAAGACCACACCAAACACCTCATAAGACCACACCAAACACCTCATAAGATCACACCAAACACCTCTAAAGCCCCCGCCAAACACCTAAAGAGAGGTCATGTAAGTAGCGTGTACATCCCGTCAGAGGAATTATAAACGTAGTATAAAGCACAGCGGCCTGGAAACTGTTCACACAACCGCGTGCGATCTCGCACTTATTACCACTTTGACATTCCTACCGCGACTCAACGATACAAGAGAAGAAAAGGGCTGAGAGTTAGATGCTTCATTTTCATAGAATTCATTAAATGTTATTTTGGAAATGTCAAGGTATCTCGTAAACACTTTTAAGTAAACATAGTCCCAAATTACGGGATTAAAAGAAATGTATAAATGGTCGGTTCTTTTTAAAAGTGGTGGATAAAATATGTAGGTGTTTCTTTCAAAGCGGATGAATAAGACATGAGAGTTAAACAGTTTTCATAAAATTATCCCATCCAACAAGTGAATATAAAAGGTGTGTTAACTTTCTTTTAATACACATATACGCCATATAAATTATTATTATTATTATTATTATTATTATTAGCACCGCGTCTTACTACCCGTTCGGGTTATACGCACTTACGCTAATGTGTAATGGTAGGGTGATTGTGAGATGAAATGGAGGACCTACAGTTTAACGTGGAATCCGAACCACGGTGGAGGCCTGGCATTCCCCACATTCACAAGATGTCTTGTCAGAGGTGAAGGAAGGGTTTGGTAATCAGATAAATTTATGCCGGGACCGGGGATTGAACCTCGGCCGCCAGCATAGAAGTGTGACACCTTACCCCTAGACCGCCAGGTCACCAAAATACAAGTCAAAACCACTTTTTGCAATAAATCCGTTCTTTCCATACCTTTTGAAAAATATATTAAATTTGAAGAGGGGTGATGTGGCAACACTGTGTCTGAAATTGTGTAAACATTGGCAATTAAACTTCGACAGAAATGTGAGGTGAGTATTGTTTAAGCAGCAACAAGCTACACACACGTAGAATACTGGGATATTTCCATGGCTATGGGAGCATCTGACAGTCGAGCTGTACGTCGCTCGCCTCCCCAGAAGACAATGTTTGGAACCGGCATTGTTGGGGATTAGATTGTTGTCCCAAACTCCACTCCACATCTGAAGAAACATCTAGAACTCACAAACATCTTTCTTTGAGCTCAACAATGATAACTAGGGGGACTTTTCTCAAAGAGTGTGTTTCACGAAATGTTTGAAAAATCCATTTCAAAAACGCTAAAACTTGTTTCAAGTTCAAAGAAATCATTATTACGTATTTTTGAGTTCACTAAATAAAAGAATAACGCGAAATCAAAGTTTTTTCACGAAATATTATTACTATTATTATTCGTATTTTAAAACAAAATTCATGTTTTCTAGGCAAAACTTCCTTTGTTCGTTAACATGCAAATAACATTAGTGGCCATGTTGATTTCGATTGCCGTATAATTAATGCAGTAGTGGTCAAGGTAAAATCCACGCAGCATTTACCATCGATGTCTATAAATATTAAAAGCCTAGTCGAAGTACAAACAGTGGACTCGCAAAGATCGATCGTAATTTTATTCTCTTCTTTGTAGACTTGAAAATAGTATACTTAGAAACCCGTGCGTTTATTGTATCCCATTACAAATCTAATGATAAAATATTAATTTTGTATTTATTTTGATGGTTTAAAAGTATTAATTAACTATTCTATTCAATATATTATTAAATTAGAAGTTATTTTTATTCCCTCTCAGGGTAAAAAGGTCGATATATATTGAATTAATATATCTGTGTTTATTGCTATTCTTATCTTTGGTTGTTTTGATCATAGCAAACCCTGGAGTTTCTGGCTTTCTTTGTGAGTTCATAGTATCTATATTTGTTATTTTGAGATAGAATATTTTATCTATCTTCATTTATGGTTTTATTTTATATTATATTATATTTGTAAATAAATAATATGTAAAGAAAATAGTTTTTCCGTGATTTTTCCAGGTATTATAAAACCATTTTTCTGACGAAATTTTGGTTTATTTAAGAATGTTTATGACTAAATTACTAATATTTATTTACAATATAGGGTCTCTAAATTGATATAATTTCAACGTAATATTATTGTTAATTTATTATTCTTAAATCAACACCCTGAAGGTTGGTTTTGTGGGATTTATATATATCTAGAGCTGGACATTAGTTCATCCTTTAATCTGGTTAGTAGTTCCCGCACCACCTGGTGGAAATCCCATGTCTTAGAAGAGTTCTGGAAGTGTGCTGGTTACCCGTTTCCTTCCACACTGACTTTCTATGAGTGAGCGTGAAAGGACCTACCAATTTTGACAGGAAAGTTATTTTCACATAATAGCTTCCAGGGTTCTCTTACATGCCACAATCGACATGGGACAGTTGGCTTTTCTTCCCCTCCGAAGGAAGTTGTGCTACGGATTTTATCTCACTTAAGAATTTACGTTGACCTCAGATGGGCTCAGACCCAAAACCCCAATATCATCTAGATCGAGATTATTTTCTTATAGGTGTCGATAATGTCTTTAATCGCACAGATTACATGACTAATGAATAATTCTAAGAAGAGTAAGTGTAAGGAGAACCGCTCCTATTGAGTGATATGAACATGCTTGACTTTCACACTTTGGGACACACACAATATTTTAAACTTAGGGACACACACAATATTTCAAACTTAGGAAGACACACACCAGTGGCGAGTGGTCAATTCTGGACAAAGGAAGCAATGAGGCTACAATAAAGGGGTTCTAATGGATGTAGTTTAACTGGGAGCTCATACTGTTGTTTTTTATAGTTAAAAGTATTCTGTGGAAGAAGGAAAGGGAGGTGACACAAACTTTGCATGGAATAAAACAAACTAATTGGTGATCATAGAAATATTTCTCAATCATTAAATTATGTATATATATATAACAATGATAGCTCTAACTAAAATAATATTCTGAAAATTGAAAAATGACACCTGGACACGGGAATCGAACCCGGGATCTTCGGCTTAGTACGCCAATGCTCTTACCACTGAGCTGTCCAGGATTCGTCCCGTGCCCATGGTCATTCTTCACTCATAGTTTAAGGCAGAGTCTAAGATGGACTTGGAAGTCGTCAGCTTATAAACATGTGATTATCTAAGATCACAGCCATCAGACAACGCAGCCATCGGCGACTCGGTAGTTGGCAATTTAGCAGCCAATTGACAATTATATATATAATGGCTATATGATATATGATGGCTGCGTTGTCTGATGGCTGTGATCTTAGATAATCACATGTTTTATAAGCTGACGACTTCCACGTCTATCTCAGACTCTACCTTAAACTATGAGTGAAGAATGACCATGGGCACGGGACGAATCCTGGACAGCTCAGTGGTAAGAGCATAGGCGTACTAAGCCGAAGATCCCGGGTTCGATTCCCGTGTCCAGGTGTCATTTTTCAATTTTCAGAATATAATATCTATGAGGTAGTATCCTCTCTAAAATGCATCAACAATAGCTTCGGCTATTAATTTCGTTATAATAATAATAATAATAGTAAATTTACGATTGCCAGAGTTTTCTCTTGGGTTTTGGCCTGAAAATGAGTAAGACCGACGTCAAGCCTTATAATACTTTTAATATGAATTTATTATACACGCCATCTACACTCCATTATCATGAGTAGGTAGTGATGTTATATATAATTTTCCGTCAACCCAACACACCGATAATTACTATACACTTTAATAAGATTGAGTATAGAAACGTCAAAGTTTATTTTATATTAGGTTGCCTGAATATGGAGTGGGCCAAAAAACCGGGACGAATAACTATGATTCAAATTATTATTTATGAATCCTGATGCAGCATCCCTCCTCTTCTCCCGGTGCACTTGTTGAAACACTCGTCATTCTACTACTGTACTTAAAGAAACAAACCGCTCCCTTGGAGGATCAAACAAGCGTCAAAATGCTGTAAAATAAAACTAAACTTACTGTAAATTGGTGATAAATACATTACTTTGTGATTTAGTACCCATCATTATATCTATAAACAATAAATATCACTAAAAACAACCTAAACAATAAGATTTTAACAGTATTGAACGTACGATTATACACCAATCACGATAGTAAACTCTTGCGCTTGTATTCACCGGGGAAACTCTGCTTTCCTTTCCCCGATGAGGGCCGGACAGACCCGGAAACAAACGATTGACGAAACAAATAGTGAGCGAAGCCAGCTGGCTGGACGGTCAGTCTGAGAAAGAACTGCTTGCTCTAAGAAAGAAGAGCTGCCACCTCTACTCAGTATACTTGTTGGAGAGGTTTATAATTATAATAATAGTTCTTAACTTTATTTTCCTCTCATTTTCTTTATTCCATTTTAAATTTTAGGGAAGCACTGCTTCCCTTGCTTGCATTAAGTAAACGCCACTTAATAATAATAATAATAATAATAATAATAATAATATTTAGCACCGCGTCTTACTACCCGTTCGGGTTATAGGCTTTAAGTACTAATTACTCTAATGGATTAGGAATTGGGGAAGGTTTAATTAGAGAGGGTGAACCCGCTTTTGCGTGGAGGGAGAGTGGAAAACCATTTAGGAAAAACCACCCCCAGTTCACCCGACCGAGATTCGAACCTCGATCTCCCCGTCCTCAGCAGTCGAGCTCAACACGACAAGCGCGTTAGCCAACTACGCCACCGAAACGCCACTTAAACAAACTATTTTAAATTTGGAAGACACACTATTTTAAACTTAGGGGGGGCACTATTTTAAGCTTAGGGACACACTTGGGGGCACATATACTATTTTAAGATTTGGGGGGAAAGACACATTAATTTAAACTTGGAGGAGGGTGCACACCTTATTTTAAATTTTGGGAGGACGTGAAATATATTATTTCCATATTTTGGGAACACACATTATTTGACCATTTATTAGTATGACTTATGTAACATAAATGGATAAAAATAATATATTATCCATTAAATAAGTATTTTCCCATTCAAAACATTTTGTTCAGGTAAAATATTAATATACATTCAAAATGTTCACTGCGCTGCAGACTCAAATATTGTTCCAGCAGTTTCATAAAGAATTTGGTCAAGTTTTGAAAAATTGTTTGGCTATATATATTTTTACAAGAGTTATTTTGTGTTATACAGTTACCTAAGACGTAATTTAAATGAACATTGATGTCACTAAACACCACCTTTTTTTTGTCATTAATTACATAAAGTGTAAAATTGTGTACATAATATAATTAATTATGATCGTGTCCAAAACAACTTTATGTTTGACACAGTCACGTGATTAGTTATACGAGACAATCTGTTTATTCAGTGTATGTTGAGGCTATGTAGAAAACTATCAAAGATGTTGATAAAATTAATATAAAGGCCCATACAATATAAAGGCCCATACAATATAAAGGCCCATACAATATAAAGGCCCATACAATATAAAGGCCCATATAATATAAAGGATCATATAATATAAAGGCCCATATAATATAAAGGCCCATATAATATAAAGGCCCATATAATATAAAGGCCCATATAATATAAAGGATCACATTATTTAAATTGATAGACACCTGGATACGGAAATCGATACCGGGAATTTTGGCTACCGAGTCTATGGTGGCTGCGTTATCTGATAGTTCGGGATCTTAATAAGATCACACATTTGTAGCCGACCATTTCCGCACGTCCATCATAGACTCTGCCTTAAAATATTAGTGAAGAATGACCCTGGGCACAGGATGATTCCTGGATAGTTAAGTGGTCAGAGCATTGGCGTACTAAGTCAAGGGTATCGGGTTCGACTCCTGTGGTCAGGTGCTATTTTTCAGTTTAAAGAATACAGCAAATATTTGTACCTGGTAAAGTAAGCTACCGTTGGTAGCGCAACTGTTCACATAAATGAAGCAAACTCAATTTTAGAAATAAGTTTATCAAAACTTGTATAAAATAAATGAGTTCTTGTAAGTAACTAAACTATTTAAGTGAATAAGTCAATTCCATTTTATATCGAAGGGGACTTTACCCTAAAACTAAAATACTGTAGGGAACGTTTACCCCCTGTCAGGCACGTCCTTTCAGTGATGTAATAAAGGGCGAGGTGGAAGAGAGAAGGGGACCAGAAAGACCGCGAAAGCAATATTGATGGATAACCTCAAACAAGGAGGGGGAAAGATTAAATTTCAGGATTTAAAAATGGAAGTTGTTGACCAGTTATGATGTTTTCGATTTAGACAAGGCAACGGATTTAAGTATATAATGTCCAGTAATAATAGTAATAAGTATGATAGTAATAATCAGTAGCAATGATGATGATAATAATTACATTACACAAGCTTGTGCTGAGTTTAATAATATTGCAGTTGCGGAACCAATATTTGCATTATTATCCTTCTAAATGTGGTCAGCAATATTTATGCAACGTGTCTGTTTGTATGGGCTATATGTGTATGTATCGATGTATATATTGACTAAAGCTCTCATGTGAAATGAAATGTTACTAAATTAATATTATAATAATATAAAATATATTATTTGGAGTATAAAAATTACTTGCTATTAATTTATTATAAAACCCGCGTTTTGAGTCAGTCATTATATCTAGCTATATTTAGAATAAATAGTATGGCACTATCATACTGGTATTATCATACAGTATTTTATAGTTTGTGACCATATTTTCAAAATACCACTATCAGTTAATTATACCTTAATTATAACTCCTCAGAAAACAAACATTATTATTGAAATCATATAAAACATTTATAATATTAAAGAAATTATAATTCAATTAATTGGTTGATAATTTACATATTCTGTATAATTTATTTGGAATAAATAGATTTGTGTACAATGTTTAAATCGTTAAATCATTATCACATTAAAGTGTGAGCTAAATTATTTTTTAGAAATCTTGAAGGAATTTTAGGTTTTACAAATGGAATAATGTACAGGGCCATAAAATATAAATGTATACAACTAAGAAGATATCTAACACTATAAATTATAAATTCAGCTGATATGAAATTTGTTAAAAGCTAGTTGCTATAGTCAGTAAAATTAAAATTAAAATATATTTAATATACAGAGTGAGACATCATTTATAAATAAAAATGGATGATGCTGGAGTAAACGTTAGAGAGAAAAGGTAATAAAGTTTTGTTGAAAATATAATAGAATAATAATCCTTAGCTGAATAGGATCACATTTTCCTTGGAATAGCAGCTAAAGTGCCCGTTATTCTAAACTAGTAGCGACTCTCACTGACATTATTCTCAGGACTAGACGTGAGATAAAATGAGTGTCATGTCACGATTTGCCACAAATTGAAGAGCTTCTAAAAATGTTTGTATAAATTTTTTTTCACTTTTAAATTCAAAACTTTTTTACTCTAGAGTTTATTCCAGAATCGTACATTTTGACTTATAAAATAAAGTTTTGTCAAAATCTACTGTAAATAAAATGTGCAGCCTTACGCGGAATCCATGAAGTGACGTGCTATCTTACAGTTCCAAAAAGTCCCCCCACACCCCACTCTTTGTAATAAACTTTTTTTTTAAAGGCAACATTTTTCGTTTAAAGATATTCAAAAGCTATCATTGGCTTAAATTAAACGGTTGAAAGATCAGTCGCAGCACACATAAATGACTTGGTGTGCCACGTGACTTTCGTAGGGACCACGTTTGGGATCAATTATCTAGACAATTATATGAGACACGCACCACATTAGAAATATAATTGAAAAGTACAGGGGGAACAGGGGGAGAGTCCATTTTTAGATCAAATTGAGCTAGTGCTTCCATCTGCTAGATAATCAGTGACCTGGTGGTCTAGAGGTTAGGCTTCAGATGTTTGTGCTGGAAATTCTAGGTTCAATCCTCGGTCTCGGCACAGATCTATCTGATTGCTGAAACCTTCCTTCACCTCTGACGAGACGTGTATTAATCACAACTTGTGAATGTGTGGAATGCCAAGCCTCCACCGTGGTTCGGATCTCACGTTAAACTGTAGGTCCTCCATTTCATCTCACAATCACTTTAACATTACACATTAGCGTAAGTGCGTACAACACGAATGGGTAGTAAGGCGTGGGGTTAATAATAGTAATAATAATAATTTTAGACAATCATGATACCTTTATATTTAGGTTAAAAGAGATCACTGTCATATATATGTATACAAGTATTTGATGTGGTCCTTTTTAGGTTGGGGATATAATATTTGGTGTCCTAGAAAATGTTTGTGTGTGATTTAATCTTATTCGATTGCACTCCATCTTGGAAAGAATTGAAGATTTTTTTAATAGCCATTTTTTCTTTGTCGATTTAACATCAAATACTATTAAGGTAAAATTATATTAACTACAAAGAATAAAATAAAATTTTAGTTTATATTATATAGAGGAAAGTCAACCTTACTATTTATGATAATAATGAAATCGTAACCAAAGGAATAATATAATATGAACCACCTCAGTGGCCTCGTGGTCTAACGCACTACTCTTACATTAGAATATACTTCCGAGTATATCGGGGTTTGACTCTTGGTATGGTGTACTGAGGGTGTTTTATACTGAATGGTTTTCCACTCTCCCTCCACACAAATGAGGGTATACTTCATTTAACAATAAGCTTCATAATCCCTAAAAAGTATTAAAGTAATTAGTACATAGGACTAAACGTATAACACGAACGGGTGGTAAGAAGTGGTGCTAACAATATTATATTAAAAAATTAACAATCCTTTTTAAGATGTTATTTCTTTGAAGATAAACAATTTATTGATACTGTTTATTTAAGAGAAGGCTATCATACGGCCTTATATATGGTTTTGTGTGGGCCGAGGATCTTATTATGAGCTATCATACAACCTAATAGACGTCGAGGAAATATAATAATTTGTAATTCGATATTTGGTAACAGATACAATTTGTAGAGTTATGGAATGTGGGGGATGTGTATCAGAGCTGCATTCTCTACATCAGGAATCAATTCCCGGAAATAGTTGAGTTTGCACACCAAGTATGTGCAATGTTTGAAATAACATACGTATGTTAACAGTTGTGCTCTCACATGGAATTAAACCAAAGACCCGGTAAATCTCGCCCTACGAACAGTAATATATAAATGACTTTGGCATAAACTTTAAGGTGGGTATGTGGGCTCCGTGAGATAAGCTAAGTGTTTTTGCATTTTTTTTTAAGCAAAAAATGTTCAGGCCAAAATAAATCAAATAATGTTTCAGTATAAAGTTTAACTTACTTCACATGTTGATATCTACTGTTGTTGAATATATGTCATGAGCATAGCGTTATTAAATTACAAACTTCTTAAATGAAGAGAAAAATGTGTCATTAAATTTCAGGACACTCTTGACAGATGTTCAAGAACTGTTTATGTCACCATGTGAAGAAAACTATTCTCCATGGTTGTAATTAATCAATATTTGATTTATTTTGTCAAAAAAGATATTATAACAACTGCTTAAAACACCTTTTCTTGCGTCCTCTACATGCCCAAGCCTTACAGCAATACTATTGTTGCAAATAAATTGCTTCCAATTTTTTTGAAAATAAATAAATAAGGGTAGTATTTTTGTTTTACATTAGGTAACCTAACGGTTTAGGGGTAAGGTAACAGACTTCTGTGCTGTAGTTCCGGGGTTCAATACTCGGTCCCGGCACAGATATCTGATTTCCATACCCTCCCTTAACCTCTGACAAGACGTGTTTTAATCACAACCTATGAATGTGTGGAATGCCAGTCCTCCCCCGTGGTTCGGATCCCACGTTAAACTGTAGGTCCTCCATTTCATCTCATAATCACCCTACCATTACACATTAGCGTAAGTGCTTAAAAACCGAACGGGTAGTAAGATGCGGTACTAATAATAATGATAACAATATTTTACATTAGGGCCTATTATATTCTTTTTGTATTGTAGATATAATAGGAATTATTTTTATTTAATAAATGACAATTTAGAGTTTGTTTTGAAATGGCACCGCCTCAGTATTCTAATATCTAACGCGTTTGACACACCTGCTTTAGAGGAAGTATCTTTTATCGAGATTACTATAGTAAGGATGTCTTCAAATAAATAACATTTGATGTGAATAGCTCCATAATTATTATTAGATTTTATTGTGAACGCTTGTATTTTTAGTTTGTTTTGTGCACTCTGGGTTATTCACTCTCCCTTATTAATAATACATTATGGTTGAAAATGATCAAGAATTATAAACTCGTATCTGACCTACTATATCATTCATGAACGTTAGTTGGGGAAAGGAAAAATAATTTAAATACAAGCCTACCAACTTTGCCATTCGAAAGAGATATAATTTTAATGAGCGCGCCTTGTTAGTTTACTGACCTGCATGACACGTGTGCTTGGCGTGTGGCCTACTCATCCTCTTGTTGTACATAGCTTTTGTACGCCCTCTGTCCTTTTATTCGGTTTTTACACACGAGACACATTTATTTTAATTTTGTCTACCACATCATCATACCCCTCCAGGTAGAATTCATTTTAATTGCGTTAATAAGATAGGTATATGGAAGGTACGAGTTAAATCAGCATTTTCGTAGAAATAAATTGGGAATAAATTTAGGCATAAACACCTTCACTGAACTCTGAAGGTATTTGAACCCTTGACCTTCTCGTCACCAGAAAATCATACTAGGTGATCCTGACATTAGGTTTATTTACCAACCAATGCAAGTCACATTTATTAAGGGGGCCACCTACCAAAGTGCTGATACACGTCACAGATGTCCAAAAATCTCACGTTATCTTAGAAGTGTTTTGTTATTTCAAAATATGTTTCTCGTCAAAATGGACGTAGAAGGTATCATTATGGCACTATAAGATTCCAAGGATAATATTTTAGGTTCTCTGATTTTTATTAAAATCTCAAAAAAATTCATGTCAAATCATTTCCAATCATGTTTCACGTGAGATATCGAACCTTTGCGAATACATAAATAAATTTCATAACATGGTCACAACAGAGCATTCTAAGATAATTGAGAGTTGTTTTACTAGTTTTTAAGCTTCAAAAATTCCATTCCTGTAAGAAAGCAATAGTATAGTGTGAAGATAATTTGTATAGTGGATGGTGTCTATAAATCGTTTCTTAAAAAGGAGTGAAATACTTTATACTCTAAAAATCACTCACTTCCCTCACTAATCTTGTTCATAAATGTAATCAGGTAAACCTTTGACCATGATACACTTAACTAATGATCTACAGTAATTAGAAATTTTGATCAAAAAAATATTCGTTAAAGATATTATAAATAAGTGCTATTACATAAATAAGAATACATTTTATTTTTAAAAACTTTTTTATTTAGAAAAGATCTATAGAAATCTCTCTCAATTTATTTGTTACAATCGATTAAATAGTTTAAATAAAACTAACAAATAAATTTATTAATTCGTTCTCATTTTAGATAAATAGTTACATTTTATAAAAAAAATTAAACTCTGAAACTAAAAAAATAGTATCCATATTATATTAAACAATAAATATTAACAATCTTATAACCTATATAAACAATATTTATACAAACCATATTTTATTAGTTAATCTATAAATTTTAATTTACTAAATAACTTATACGTAGTTTGGAATAGTTAAATACCCTAATCAAAATAATGTGATGATCATATTTTAATTAATTCTTATTTTACATAATTTAACCAATAAAGCATATACGATATATATTATGAAAATTCATGTCAATATAGTGTTAAATCTCTTATTTAATTATCATACATTGGACAGTAATTAATTATTGTGTGTAAATACCAATCTAAATCCCATCAAGAACTTCATAGAACGATTGTAGGAATTTAAACTTGCTTACATCGAGAAAAAGGAAAAATATATAGATATATAATGATAAAGAAAAAAGGGGGGAAAAAACATATCAAAATGGTGTTGTAAAATGCAAAACAAAATACGAATAAATTCCCGCAGCATTTCACAAGAATAATTCTTAAACGTAAAAAAATGTTAATATCTTCTTATACCATATATTTTCATACGTGAAATAGGTTATTAAATTTATTTCAGAACAAAATTCAATTTCAAATACTTTTTTTTATAATGGTTTAAAGTTGAACATCCAGTGCGAAGTAATTTATACAGTTTTAAATTATATTTTTCTTAAAGGAAGTTATATTGGAATTAAATTATAGAACAGTATTGTAATTCATGTATATATATATACATATACATATATTTATATATATATAGGTAGAAACACATTTTATTTACTCACTTTTAATACTAATGTAATATTTTTTTAGTAAAGTCCAATCTTTTATTCAATACAACCAAAAATCAACTCAATAGTACTCGGCTGTGATTTAAACTCTGACCTCTGAGGTACCAGTAAAGCATACGCTACAATGCTTTAGTCACATATACATATATATATATACGCAACAATGCTTTAGTCATATATATATATATATATAGACGCCACAATGCTTTAGTCATATATATATATAGACGTCACAATGCTTTAGTCACATATATATATATAGACGCCACAATGATTTAGTCACCTATATATATATATATATAGACGTCACAATGCTTTAGTCACCTATATATATATATATATATATATATAGGTGACTAAAGCATTGTGGCGTATATATATATATATGTGACTAAAGCATTGTAGCGTATATATATATGTGACTAAAACATTGTGGCGTATATATATATATATATATATATCTATATAGGTGACCAAAGCATTGTGGCGTCTATATATATAGGCGACTAAAGCATTGTGGCGTCTATATATATATATATATATAGGTGACTAATCAACAATTAATACCCACACCGGTAGCTACGTGGACAAACGCGTCAGTACCACAATGCTTTACTGGTACCTCAGAGGTCAGAGTTTAAATCACAGCCGAGTACTATTGAGTTGATTTTTTGTTGTATTGAATAAAAGATTGGATTTTACTAAAAAATATTACTTTAGTATTAAAAGTGAGTAAATAATATGTGTTTCTACCTATACAAAAAATGTTAAAATAAATTACTCAAGTTTTGGAGGTAAATGGAAACAAATACTTCTAAATGTATCATTCGTAAATTTAAAATATCCGCCTTAGGTCACAATATAGCTGTAACAAAGCCAGATCAAATACATATCTTACTTCTTATCAATGGTCTTTAGTTGAGGGAAATACATTTTTTATAATAATAAATTTGATTGGTTATAGCAGCATTTTTCATCCCGTGTGCCACGGCACATTTGTGTGTCACGGAACATTGGTGTGTCACGGAACATTGGTGTGCCATGGCACATTGGTGTGTCACGAAGGGACAGCTAGTGTGCACTGGGAGACTGGGGAAGATAAAAAAGAAGCGAAAAAAATTTGAGGGATAGAAATATTGTTTTTATATACATAGTCATCTACAATTACATTTTTTAAATAACACAACTATTACTATTATTATTACTATCATTTTATATAAATTCATTTTACATTGGTTCTTTATATTGGCTAACATTGAGTATTCGCACCGCAACTTAGGTCAACTCTTTTTCTTATTTAGACCTGAGGATGGTGCCTATGCAGCGCCGAAACATGTCGGACTTGTGATTATTTCACTCCAGAATTACAAGGAACAAGGGCATTCAAAACTTTCAGATAAGAATAGATCTCCACTTTCATTTAACCTCTTTATATTTTTATGATCCCACCTTTGTCAAGTTAACTTATCTATCTTATTACACTGTATTATCTGTTTCATCTAATATTATCTCATGTTCTTTAACACTTTTTTCTTAAAATATTTATAGTTTATTGAATTGTGATATTATAACTTCCTGAACTACAAGAATAAGCGAACTTATAAACTTTTATCAAAGGATAGGCATCAATTCTCAATCAAACTCAATTAACTTTTGTTTTAATTATAATTTGATTGTCTTGTTATCAGTATTATACACTTCATTTTAACTTTAACTCATGTCTTTAATATATGTATTTTAATATGTTTCTGTTTTTGGTTATATATGTGTTTTCTGACTCACATTTTTAATGTGTTTTTATAACGTCAAGTATTACATTTTAACTTTTATTTTAAAAAAATCTCTTTTATCACAATCCTTAGACTCAATGCATAATCTTTATTCCTTGATCACAATCAATGATTTTACTTGAATTCTTGTTTTATTAACAATAGTCCATATACTCTTTATGACAAGTAAACTTAATTGTATTATCTTTATAATTTATATCAATAACTTAATTTTCTGTCTTATTTTTCTCTTTCAATTGATTTCTATTTTTATCAATTAGGACTAACTAAATAGCATCAAGTCTTACTACCCGTTCGGATTATACGCTTATGTACTAATTATGCTAGTGGTTTATGGGAATAAGGAAGGTTATATTTATAGGAAGTGCACCCACATTCGCGTGAAGGGATAGTAAGCAAACCACCCTCAGTACTCCCGACCCAGATTCGAACCTTGATCTCCCCGTCTTCGGCAGTCTAGTCTAATGCAATAGTAGCGCGTTAGGCCTCACGGCCACCGGAGCAATTCTTAATACTTGTTATTTTACTGATAAAATCCTCCCTTAAAATAACTGATGGTGTGCCTTTACAATTGAAGAGCCTTGTTCAGTGTGCCGTGAGTTGAGAAAGGATGAAAATCTCTGAGTTAGGGGTTTATTAAGAAAATAAATGATAATAATAATTCATAGTATTATGAGGAAAATAGCGATGACGTCTACAGTTTCTGATTAAAATATGTATACTAGATTAAATAGCAAAGGTATTATAGTTGTTGTTTGAGGTTATAGCCGCATCTAAATATCATATTATTTAAATTGAAACATAACACCTGGACACTGGAATATTACCCGGGACCTTTGGCTTAGTACACCAGTGTTTTAATCACTGAGATATCCACGACTCAATGTCCACACGTCTATCACAGTATCTGCCTTAAGCTATGTGTGAACAATGAACCGGGACACGGGATGATTCCTGGATATTATTGGCGTGATAATATAAGGTCCCGGTTTCGACTCCCGTGTCCCGGTGTCATTATTAATTCAAGGAAAAGTGTGTACAGTTTTTATATCGTTAATTATCATCAAAATTGATTTAATTGACTAGTATTTGCATATCAAACTCCAATAAGTAAATTTCAAGAAAATATTCAATTTATTTTTAATTTAAGTGTGTAAAATATAATTAAAAATGCTACAATAAATTTAAAAACATTTTGATATTAATTTTAATGTACAAGTAAAATTTAAAACTTGTCTCGTGAAATGTCAGTCTCCAGAGTATTACCAATGTATATATCTACCCCTCTTCTTTGAGCTCCGATAGGGGAGAATTTCCAATCAGCTACTATTACAAGCCATATGCCTTGGGGCAGTATTTTCCAAACTGTGCTCCGTGGAGCCCTTTGACCACTCCATAGCTATCTAAGGTTTTGTGAGGAAATTTTATAATATATTCTATTTGTTTTTCTCACTATAAAATAGCATCAGTAATTAGGATTATCATTTTTATAAAAACTGAATAAAATACATTCTTTAAAGGCGTAGCCTGAAAATGTGATCCTTTCTGGGGTTTTTTTTCTATAAAAACATCTTTAGTAGAACCAACTGGGATTATAATTCCGATCTCCCCACCATCAGCAGGCTAACACAAGATTGACGCCTTACAATTATTTCGCCACAGGGGGGGGGGGGTAGCTATTGTTATTGAATGTTCTTTATATTAGTGTAAAAAAATTATGAAGGCTCAAATATATTTTTTTTTATAATCCAAAGGCTACTAAAAATCTTGGAAGCCCCTGCTTTTGAGGCGTTAATACCTTCCCCTTTGCCCCCTCTCAACCATGAATTAAGGTGGGATGGAAGAGGACTATAGAAAAGGCCATTGGTTATAAAGTTTTTATTATAAAACATTTGTTGGCCAAAATAAATAAAATATAGCTTCAAGCACAAACCAAGAGTTTAATTTTACTCACATGGTGATAACAACAGTTTTTTAATCTCTGTCATGAGCATGGCGGAATTATTTACTAGACATTTTAAATTGAGAGAAAAAGTTGGCACTATATTCTAGGAGACTCTTGAAAGATATTAAAGAATGTTGAGGTCTTCATGTGGAGAAAATTAAACTCTATGTTTGTACTGAAGCAATATTTTACTTATTTTGTCCAAAAATAATTCTGATATAAAAACTTCAAAAAAAACGGCATTTTCTCACGTCCCTTCCATTCCAACTAAGATTGTGCATCACATGTCAATCAACTCTGTGAAACAGTCGGCTAGAAATCGTTAATTTACATGAACACTACTGCACGTGGATCATTCCTGATTAAACAATAATGGAGATAAAGAGTTAATAGAAGCTCCTAATACTAAATTATTATTATTATTATTATTAGCACCGCGTCTTACTACCCGTTCGGGTTATACGCACTTACGCTAATGTGTAATGGTAGAGTGATTGTGAGATGAAATGGAGGACCTACAGTTTAACGTGGGATCCGAACCATGGTGGAGGCTTGGCATTCCCCACATTCAAAACTGGTGATTAATATACGTCTTGTCAGAGTTGAAGGAAGGGTTTGGTAATCAGATAAATCTGTGCCGGGACCTGGGATTGAACCCCAGCCGCCAGCACAGAAGTCTGACACCTTACCCCTAGACCACCAGGTCACCCCTAATACTAAACATTGTTGAAATATGAAATTATATTTGTATAAAAACTGCGATGAAAAGGCCATTTTTGACCATTTTAGAATGGCTTCACAGATAAGCACTGTGCACAAATCTTCATTCTGTAATAATAGCGACATACTGTAGTTTTGTCGCTTTGTCCCCCATCGTCACCGCGGAAAATGTCGAGTAGTCAATCAAATACTAATGCACTGCACACATTTCTGGTAGATCGTACGTCTTTTCTTTTCCCCCTTTCTCCCAAACCTCGCGCGAGCCGGGAGCCGAGTTGGGCCTGCTACGATGAACGCTCTTAATCCACGTCTTCAGGCTATTTACAAGTACTTAATAATATTGGCGTGGAACTTAGATACAAACATAAAAAGTTAAATAAACTGTGAGCTAAGTTGGGACATAAGGGGACTCGAGTTAAGGTCAGTGATCTTTGTCTTTAAAAATAATTAATAAAATATTGCTACAGTATTCCAAATTAATATTCTATGCATATAAATATCAACAATGATTTAATATATTGTCACAAAAATTTTATTTGATGAAAAACTTTTTAAATGGAAAAAAAAAATTCTAGTAAAATTTCGTGAAGCTTATGAACCGGCCCGGATTTTGATGTTATGTCATTAATCTTTTGGCACTGCACAGATAATTATCTTTCGTAAATAAATTTTGGTCACGATTACCTGGTTGTGGAAGCGTTTTTTTATGGGTCTTATCAGTCAATTTGTTTTGTCATTTTAAATTTTGAGGTAGTTTTTCTTTGTTTTATTTCCTTTTAGAGTCATTTCTAGATATTTTTAATATATTTCAGGCATTTATCTTGAATTAGTATATTTTTATATCCTATTGATATCTCATAAATGCGTTAATACTTAAATATACTTTTTTTAATACAGTTGTTGGAATGAAACGTTAATGTAGGTTATGAACTTTGTATCCTGCTTGCTTGTATGATTGTGAAATAAGCGTTCATGGTGAGACTGTAACTAGGCTGGAGAGGGTTTCGTTGGAAGAGGGCAGGTATTACACATTCCTGGTGAGACTGCAACTAGGCTGGAGAGGGTTTCGTTGGAAGAGGTGGTTTTTGTATGACGCAAGTATGTGTACATTGATGTTATATTAATTTAGAAAAATGCAATTTTTTGGATGTTATAGGCTTTTTTCATTGAATCTATATGTTTTAATTTACCTCTGTGTTTTTCGTTAATGATTTATTCGTTTACGTTCAATACGGGTTTTTGGTTAAACTCTAAACGTTTTTTGTTGTAAATTTAAAATTTTAAGTAATTTTATAGGTCAATTTGTGTGAGACCTTAAGAAAACTCCAGATACCAAATTTTAGCCCAATCGGTAAAATATTATCAGCTCTAGCCTAGGTACAGACAGACAGACGGCATTGCATAAACCAAATTTGGTTTTAGGGGTCATGAAACTTCAAAATCAACAGTTCTTCCTTTTTGGACGATTACAATAATAATTTCTCTCCAAGGTGTCAAAAGAATTCAAAAACGGCAACTCTAGATATTGAAATACTACCTAAGGCTTGGGGTGCAAGCTTTAAAAGCTAGCCAACATTTATGTTATTATTTATTTATTTAAAAAAATGGTGTTCCTAGTGTTATCAATATTCTTGCAATTGTTCCAAAACAAACCACGCAATTTGTGCAGTTGTTCCGCGAAAAGGTTTCACAATAACCCGTAAGAGTTAAAAAAAGAAAAGAAAAAGACTCTGTAATCTTTTGAGAGCAAAGTTAAACACAATGGATATTCTTCCGCGGCATAATAGAAACCTTGAAGGACAAAGTGAAGAGCTTGCACGACGAGATGGATGCCAAAGGTTATCTTTGTGAGTTTATTTCACGTTACATAGAAGGTTTAAAATGAGTTGATTTAGATTTTAGATTAAGCGTGTGCGTCTATTTTTTACCTGTCTTGGATTTGTAAAATATGTTAACCTTAGAAAATGAGATAAGAGGCTACATTTTTCATGTCTAGTTTACAAGGATATGTTAACCATAGAAAATGAGATAAGAGGCTACATCTTTCATGTCTAGTTTACAAGGATATGTTAACCTTAGAAAATGAGATAAGAGGCTACATCTTTCATGTCTAGTTTACAAGGATATGTTAACCTTAGAAAATGAGATAAGAGGCTACATTTTTCATGTCTAGTTTACAAGGATATGTTAACCCTAGAAAATGAGATAAGAGGCTACATTTTTCATGTCTAGTTTAAAAGGATATGTTAACCCTAGAAAATGAGATAAGAGGCTACATTTTTCATGTCTAGTTTACAAGGATATGTTGCTAAATTCTTGACATAGAAGGTCAAAGTTTAATTCCCAAAAGATTATAATACTATTTTTAACACGATATTTTTTCCCCTGGCGTTTTCATTAGAGCCGGGGCTGTACGTATTTTAAGCTCAATAGTTTTATAGGGATGATAAAGTGGGAATGTTGATATCTACCTGAATTTTCGTGGAAGGGAAGAGTGAAAAACAGTAAACAGTATAGTTTTAATAAAAACACCTTAGTTCACTCGACTGGGATTCGAATAATGACTTCCCCATGTCCAGTAAACCAGATAATACGAGACACACACCTATTCCGTGCTCTTGACCGATACAGTTTATTCGCACTTTTTTTTATCGCCACGTCTTGCTACTGACTTAGTGATGAACAGGGTTGAGTTGAGAGGAAATGTACCTATATTAGCGTGGAGGTAGAATGGAAGCCATTCAGAAAACTCCCTCTAGTACACTTGACCGGTATTCAAACCCTAATCTCCCAGTCGTCAACAGTTTAGTTTACTGCGAGAGTAGCGCCTTTGACCATGTGGGCACCAACAAAGGTTTTTCAAAAATTAATCATTCGTTAACTTTATTTAAGAACATTCTCCCATAGTGCAGCTATGGCGTTATTTTTCATTTAAAAGACGTCCCAGATATTCATTTTAAACCAAATCACTATAGAAACTTTTAAAAGATATCAAATTTTCAAAAATCATTCATTTAAACTTCCCTTACATGAATCCCCCTCCACCACCTTCCCCCCACCCCCCTCCCATACAAAATTTTTCAGTTTTATTTGTTTTGACAAACATAGCTAATATATTCTTTTAAAACAATTATCAAATCCATTTTTGACAAATACACCTCCTTCCTAAAACAAGTGCGCAGTGTTATTATTCATATACAACAATTCCATGATATTATTTTCAAATGATAAAGTAAGGATATAAAAACAGACTCTGAGTTTGAAGTCAAAATTTAAGACTTAAAGTACTTATTTACCCTGTGGCACTAGAAACTCGACAGTTTATTGCCGCACATACACAAGTACGCCACCTATCTCTATCTTGAGCTAGCTCTATCTCTATCTTGAGCTAGCTCTATCTATTTAGGTTCATTCTAACGTTATCCTCCCATCTGCGCCTGAGTCTTACCACCGGTATAGTCCTATTAGGTTTGCCAATATGCTCAGAGCACGGTTCTAAATTCCTACATCCACGCTGCTTGTCCTACCCACCATAATCTACGAAACTTGACTATCCTAACAATGTTTTGTGATGTATACAATGTATCTAACTCATCATTATACAACCTCCTCCACCACCCCAGTAGCCTTATCCCTTTTTGTACCATATATACCCTACCCTAATTTTTTTGTGGTCATATAAGGTATGAGAATACGTTTCACAGCCATAGAGAGTAATAGGTAAAATCATTGTATTGTATATTCAAAGTTTTACATTACTCTAAGGCAGGCTAGATGTCATCAACTTATTGACTGAGTAATATTATGTATTTTCCGACTGTATCTTTTTCCAAATTTACAATAAAATATTGTTGCTGCATATTAAAACTGTTCTTAAATATTTAAACTCGTTAACCCTGTCCAATGATAAGACAGAGTTTTATAAATTAAAAATATGACTATAATAAGAATAAACATTGGTGTGTTTCAGTAGATAAAGTAGTACCCTCTTCAGAACTAAACTCAGGTTCATTACTTGTTCAAAAGTTAATTATAATTTTTTTTGACTCGCTTTTTTCCTTGATATATTTCTAATTTAAAAGTCAGTTTAATGAAGCAAAACATTGTATCCACCGTTGATTAAGTAAAAAGGTATATTTATATCCTGCAAGCATAGGAATCTAAATTGAAAATGTTCACGCTTTCATTTTAGTTTTGAGAGAGATTTTATAAATCAGCTGGGAATAAACCAAAACGACACAATAAAATAGCTTAAGAAAAACATTGAACAACTAAATTAATCTTTAACAATTGCATACGTTGATTTTTTTTTGTGTTCAAACAAATTATATAAAATACAAGTGAATTGTAGTAATGCCCATTTTTATCACACGTTCCATGATTTTTGGGCTTTCGGTGTTTAATTTCAAGCAAAACTTATATTTTCTCCCTTCATAACATGATTAGAACTTTAAAACGACCCCTCTCCCGGCTCTTTATCAATTTGTTGCGCCAAACCACTCAAGTAGGAATTGACCTGTAATTATTTTTTACTGTGGATTCACACTTTCACCAAAAAACTAGAGCAGAACATAAACGTAGTCACGTGATGAGCTCTAAACAAATCACAAGATTTCCACCTCATCTACGCAATCTGTTCAAATAAAGCTAAACTCATCTCTACTTTGTCTGCTCTGCCAGAGATTTTCGGCACGGTAGAACCAATAAAATCTCAAAACCAACCATCTCATATTTTATTAATATTATTATTATTTAGCACCGCGTCTTACTACCCGTTCGTGTTATACGCTTTAAGTACTAATTACGCTAATGGATTAGGAATTGTGAAGGTTGAATTAGAAGAAGTGAACCCACATTTGCGTGGAGGGAGAGTGGAAAACCATTTAGGGAAAGCCACCCGACCGAGATTTGAACCTCGATCTCCCCATCCTCAGCAGTCGAGCTCAACACGACTAGCGCGTTAGCCAACTACGCCACCGAGGCGGGTCATCTCATATCAGTGCGCAAGTTCATATGACAGCAACAAAGCATGTATTGTAGAGTTATAAGCAAGCAGACAGCATCGTTTGTTTTTGTGAGGAGATTTGAAATAGCCTGTTAATGTAAAGCGTATTCGTTAATGTTTTGGATTGTGCCAACGTTATAATATTTATCCATCAAAAATAAAATATGTTGTTAATCAATTGTCTTAAGTTAGCGTTGCAATGCATCATGGGTCAACAAACAGCGTGTTAGCTGCTTCTCTACTCAAGAAGACTCTTCTTTTATTTTCGGCAAACGTGGGAATTAAGCTTAACCAAAGTAAAACATTTTGCTTACCGATATACAACTGTACACAAATCATAGTTTCCATGGGGAGGTAAGCGAAGAATAATTGTGCATATGAGCCAGCAGAAAATCTGTAATTTCCCTGGAAACTATTATTTTTGCTGACATTATGGACTCCTAACCTTTAAAATGAGTGTCCATTTTTCAAAATGCTTTCAACCTTTTTTAAATTTAAATGACCGAAAATGGACTTAAATAAATGTAACAAATGATATATGTATAATAATCGAGTATGTCAATGTAAATGTAGAACTAGGCCTATATTTAACAAAAAGTATGCACATTTTATAAAAACTAAATTGTTCTTTTCATTCTTAACCGGTGGTGGCGGTGTCTAAAGCGTTATCGACCAAAGATTGAAATAATATTTTATTTGGTTTTTCGGCCAGAAGAGCAGGTGAAGCGCATGCCATGAATTCCAGAGGGCTACTGGATCTCAATGATATGCAAACAGAACCAGAAAAAGATAACAAAATTATTTTAAATTAACAAGACCATATGACCAAATTTGTTTTTGAAGTCTATCTTAACCTAACATAACCTACTGCAACTAAAGTATTTTCAACTTTGGTTGTTTATTAATTGTGCAATCCTAAGTTTGGCTGTTTGGAAACGGCTAAAGCCCAAATTAAATAGAATTTCGAGCTTTGGTCATTTTAGAATGTTCAAGCTTAGGTTTAACAAGATATTCGATAATTGGACGTTTTCGGGTTTTGCGTCCAACATGTACAAAAATTTTTAGCCTAATTATTTGTATCGATAAAAATACTACGTTAGTTCTACTCTTTTCAAGGAGTCTCAAGAAGTTAAAATAACTCAAGCGATAAACTAATAATGCAAGCGGGGGATAGGCTTTTCCAGCGAACGGAGTAAAGATTCGAACCTTAATATTTTCTAATTGGATACTCCAATCTATTGGAAGCCTGACACCTTATAACGTGTGACCACCGTATTTTTGTGTGTGTGCACTATTCTCTACTATTCATTCGGACTAACCTCATGTAGCATTCAGCGACATGAGTGTACGAATAAAAGAAATTAAACTCACCCCATAATACTGCAGCTGATGTCAACAGGGAACACTAACGCGAGTTACTATCAAAACACACCTACTCAGCCGCGCGTTGAATATAATACTGAACCCCGATTGTGTAATCGGTCTGTGCCAAAGATCTTAGTGACAAAGATCTTTTGTTGTGAAGATGTTCTACTCACCCCTAGTTTAGGAGGAGCTTTGGGCTGAAAAGAACATTCTCGATGTATATTCTGATGCGCGTGTGTGGTTCACGAATGTTCCATGTGTACCCCGTCGTTCTTTTTCTGGGTTGCGTTGAATATATAGTGGCGTCTGAGCGTTCAGAGTAATATAAAATGTAAGGTCAAAATTTCCTTTCGGCTTCATTATTATTTATTATTTATATAATATAAATTTCTTATTCAAAATTATTTTTAGGTAATTTAATCTTAAATTTATAATAATTGAAAATACGCTCGACTTCAATTCTAAGTCGATTAGTTACACGATCGAGACATGTATATCAATGATCGATCCTTTTTTTTGTTCTTCGATAAATAAAAAACACTATCGACTATAAACTTAAGGATGTTCACGGTATGTTACCATTGACAAAAGAGTCGATTTTGAATCTCATGAATATTGTATTATTCGGTCTCTTTATAATAAATTTAAATATGTCTATGGGTTCAGTAAAACTTCTAAAATTAAATGATAGTTATTTTATCCATGACGTCTCAACGTTAACTTTTGCAATTTATTGTTGTTATGACAAAATGGTATAATTGTTAATAAAAAAAGAAGGAAAGTAAATATTTGGGTAGAATTCAAAGTAAATATTAAATGTCTAAAGGTCTAAATGTTTGGAAGAAATATTTTGTACAATTATTTAACTAAGGATAACTTTTTTTTATGATTTATTTTCTTGTAACACATGGAACTCGTAACTAATTTTCTAGATATTGTTTGTTAAGTGATCAATGCCATTTTACAGTATTGGGTTAATTTATGATAATGGTGATCTTAATAAAATATTAAAATTTGTTTAATAACATAAACCATGCTGGTTTTCCCTAAATATATACATATATATTTATTTCTTGCATACTCTAATGATGTCTAAAATATTTCGTAAATATCAATTTTGTCACATTATATTAATTATATATTTTCTCAAAGGATTGATTGCCTGTTAAATAAATACCAACTTGAAAACATTTACTCTTCTTATTCATAACTTTAATCCACCATGTCCTAGGTATTTTATTCTATGTTGTGTTATTGATCGAGTCTTTATTCTGGTGTACCTTTTTTAGAGATTAATTTTTCGTTCTTTTAACTATCTCTGGAGATAGACCGTTCTCTTATTAAACTCCGCAACGGGTGGGAATTGCGGGGACTGAGTTTTGAATGTTTGTCCACAGACAATCAAAGCAAAGAACTCCAAGCACTCGCTCCTATTGCCCCTTTTTGCCCCGTTATATTATTGTCATATTTGGACCTCCTGTATTCCCCTTAATCTTGTTAAGGAGGGTTCACACGTATTAACACAAATAAGATAGCGATGAGGAAGATAGAAATTAAAGGTAAATGTTACCACATTCATATGTAGGGATATCAGGATATTATTTAAAGAACAAAACACTCTCAATAGACCCAACCTGGATTAGAACCTCAAAGTGTTCGTAACTGGCAAACAAGACTAAAAGAGATTGATTGCATTGAGAGGAAATGTACCCGTATTGGCGTAGAGATAGAGATCGGTAAATAATTTATGAAACATCTTATACAGTACATCCAGCCGGGATTCAAGCCCCAACCTCTCTGACATCGTAAATACAGTCCAGCATGAGAATGACGCCTAAGGCCATGCGATCACTGATACGTGTGCCCAGCTTCTAAGCTAAGTGAGAAGTAATACGTGGCTTTCTCTTGGAATGATAAATACAGGTGTGGATGAGTTTACTTACTCTATGGCGCTAGGAACTCCAAAGCTAATTGCCGCACTTACAATTGTACGCCAACCATCCCTATCATTAACAAGTTATATCCAGTCCACCTCATTACACCCTATCTCTTTCAGGTCAATTCTAAGGCTAACCTCCCATCTGCATTTAGTGTTATCCAATGTTTTATTTGTGCTACAGCCAATAAATTAAACTAAATTAAATTAAAGTAATCCATTCAAATATTCTATTTTTTTATATTTTAACCAAAGGTTCCAATGATTATGTATGAAGTTTATCAGAATACAGCATTTGTCAAGATTGGATATCTAGTCTCAGGCCACTTGTATAAATAAGATGAATGATGTTTTTAAGACATGTTGCTCATTAATATAAATTAGGACTCCAATATTGGGATATTTGATAAATGTAATATCCTTGGATTCGGCTACAAATCAATAAAAATAAGGCAATAATTATTTAT
>CABFVX010003515.1:13839-84013 GCA_902151425.1 Timema shepardi | reverse complement strand
ATAATTTGTTTTAAGAGCTATTATTAGTTGTTTAAATTTTATTCAAACTTCGATTCGACTTCGAGAATATTCTTGAATATTCGCTTTGAACTGAAAAAACTGGCTTCGCACACCCCTATTGATAAAATTAAATATTTAATTGTTAGTTTTGTAATGTTTTCTGCTCAGGTTGGAAGTTTCACTATGGCAGTCTGTGCTAGAGAAATGAAGAAACCTTTTTATGTACTCACAGAGAGTTTCAAGTTTGTCAGACTGTATCCTCTTAACCAACAGGACCTACCTAATGAGTTTAAGGTAAATACTAGTTGTATAATTAATGCTTATCACATTTTCTAAGATACTGATTCGAAATTGGTCAGTACTCTTGACCACTAGCAATACAAAGTTTGATTGCATTGCTATTTAGATCATATAATTTTACTTCACATCCATTACTGTTTCCTGCCTATGGTCCGGGTCAGGTTTCATCCTAACAGGAATCACTCATATTCACACTCATCTTATCGAGGTCAGTTGCCACTTCTACTTGCTCTGATCTTTCACTTTCCCCTAAAATATAATTCCTAATCACTTTCATTATTTATTTACAAATTCAGAATCACTAACAAACTGATCATTTTCTCTTGAGCTATCAATAAATATTGCAAGTATTTCTGTGTCTTGAATCACAGCTTTCCTTTTAGTAACTATGTTTACAAACAAGGCCAAAGATAAAACTCAAAAAGTTAGAAAATAATTATCATGTTCGATATACCGAAACTTTATGTGCAAAGACAAATAAAAGTAGCTTGAACATAAGAGAATGCAGTGGAAATAAAATCTGCCCTATCTGTTGACCTAATACTGAACTAAGAGCTCGAAAACATGGGATTGATGTGAGCGATGTTGGCAATTTTAGCAAATATTTTGTGCATTGCTCTGAACGACATTGGCACTCAAAGGGTTAAGATTTGCAGTAAGACTAATTTCTCTTTTAATTACTATCATTCTCAGCTGATATGCACATCATAAATTAATATTAGTATGGACCCACTGTAGTGGCCAAAGTCTAAGGCATCATTCTCGTGTTAGACTGGCCTGCTGGAGATTTGGGTTTGAATCTTGGTCGGGTCTACTGAGGGTGGTTTTTCCTAAATGTCTTGCCAGTCTCCTTCAATGCAAATTCTTAGTAGATTACCTCTAAAACGCTACCTTCATCCTCACTAACCCATTAGAATAACTATCATGTATAATTCATTCACAACCTAAGTTTACTTGGATGACAGCTCAAAATGTTACTAGTAGTCCCTAGTATATCACTACGCCACCAGCTGACATCTATCACTTTGGATGACTGTAATGAAAAGAGATTGTAATATATTAATGTGATAGTAAACCACAGTAATTTAGGCCAATATTATTTATATATTTATTTGAGGTTGGATACAAAGTTTATTTATAGTCTTATTCCACTTTAAAAAATATTCACACCACTTTCACAAAAACTTCTAACGAACATAGCTTCAAAATGACGACCGACAAATTTAAACCATATGTTTGAACATTACACTAAACAAGTTTTTTACATTGATGCAGAAATGGAAATGCAGTTGATAAAAATATTTTATTTAGTTAAATATTTTGAAATACAATAAAATAACCATAAAATCATTTATTGTATGTAAAAAAATGACAAGAATTTTCTTTTTTCCAAGTAAATACGATGCCTGTATTAAAAGGTATTGATGTATGCACTATATTACACAAAATCAATAATGTTCCAAAACGAATAAGTACTTTTAATTAAGTTTAAAATATTGTTTCGAGCTGGATAAAAATAAATTATTAAAAAAAATGAAATAGTATGAGAAAACTTAAATTTACATCATTTTAAATGTATTATATAACAGGTAATTAAAGATCTTTACATTTAAAAGTGTTGGTAACCCAAAACCTAAACATATGATTTTCGAACTGTCATCCAGTTAAAAACCTATCGTGGACAAACTTTATGCGTATAACCTGAACAAGTAGTAATATGCAGTGATAAAAAATATTGGTATAGATAAAAATCTAAGGTAGTTGATTTGTATGTTGTGTTAATAACTGGATTGCTTAGCTTTGAATGAAATATCACAAACAATTGTGAAATAAAATATTTTCTACATTATTTTAGTGCATACATTTGTATGTATATATTAAATAAGCACAGTATATTTTTTCAAACATATCTAATTTTCGATTCAGGTTAGCTTCAAATTAAAAATATGGACTATGCGTACTCCTACACTGAGAAAATTTATTCCATGTCGTGTTGGTACATTTTCTTAACCTTAACTTCACTATGCTCGCTTAGTTTTAAGTCAATGATAATCAGTATTGACATGCCTGAAGACTATTAATGCCAGGATCACGATAAGCTTAACTTTCACTTAACTTGCATATAATGTAACAGTTCTCATGTTTTTAAATGCAAGCCATCACGATGCAATTAACTTAATCACTTAACTCAAGAGTTGTCCAGGGAAAACGTCCACGTTAAGTGAACGTTAAATTAAGAGTACCATGTCCATATCCAGTCAATCATATTGTGAGCAACATCAACACGTCTTTCCGAGACCTTAGCCCAGTCAGTAGCGTGTCTACTGATCTAAGGGTCCCAGGTTCAATTTCTAGCATGGCTGAAAAATTTATCATTGGTGAAATTTGGGTTTACCCTTTCGCAGTGGTGAATTAACAGCCGGAAACTGGATTTTATGCCTGTTCTAGTCGTAAGTTAGATTTTAAGTCATATGAAGCTAGGACAGGCCTAGCAAGCCAGTAGTGGAAAATATATGGCTTGAATAAAAACTCGACCGAGGCCACAGGCTGGAAACAGTAATGGATGTAAAAGTAAAAATAATCATGGCTATTTAGTATTTCATTTGTTCATTTGGTGACATCAACAAGACTATATAGTACTTTATTTGTTTGTTTATGGTATGCAGACAAATTTTTTGGCACTTTTTTTTCCGTGTTTCGCAAACTTTAAGACATTGTGGCCTCTTGTTAAAATTTACTTTTTATATCCACTATGTTTCTATTGCAATTGCTTGTAGCCTAATTAACCCTAAAGGATTGGGTTTCATTTTAGTGAACAATTTGTTATGAAACATTCTAAATTTATTGTCCGTTTTACATCGAGTTATGTTAATTTATGTGAATCCTGATCACAATTTAGTTTCTTTGCATTAAGTGAATTTTAAGTTGATCATGATCACAGCATAATTTAATACAATAAACTAACCATAGTGTTTAAAGTTGCAACACAACCAATCCAAATGCTATAAACAATTACTTAATGCTCATAGTTATTTTGTTTGATTTCAAGGAATGTAAAACTTAAAATACACAAAATAAAAGTTTAACTGGTTGTTCTTTGTGGTTGTAAAATGTGGTATTTTAACTTACATGACGAAAATAAAATTAGGGTTTTTGAAAACAAGGTGCTGAGGAAGATATTTTGGTTCAAAAAGGGATGGAGATACTCGTGAATTGAGGTTACATAGTGATGAATCACATACCCTGTAATCACAAGACTTTTTAAGATAAGCAAACCATGTAGATTACATAGGACAGGACATGCAGCGCGAATGAGAGATTTAAGAACCTTATTCAGGTGGTACTGACTGGTAAATCCTTTGGGAAAGGACCATTGCGGAGACTTAGACGCAAATAGGATAGCATCAGAATAGATATGAAAAAGATAGGGTATAATTAGGTGGGCTGGATACCTAGCTCAAGATAGGGATAGGTGGCATACTTTTACAAGTGAGGCAATTAACTTTTGAGTTCCTAACGTCATAGAGGAAGCAAGTAAGATATTTGATTGAGATTAATAAAAATTAAGTTTTTCAAACAATATTTTGTAATTGTATAATTGTTTCAGTACACAACCAGTAAAAGAGCCAAGGACCTAAGTAAACAACATCCTCTGGTCGATTATACTCCTCCATCCTACATCACACTATTGTTCACAGATATTGGTATTCTTACACCATCTGCTGTCAGTGATGAACTGATCAAACTCTACTTATGAACTGATATAGTGTTCAGGACGGTTGATGGACAAATGTGTTTAAAATCATCTCACTTGAATTCAAGAAATAATACAAATCTTACTACAAAGTTTTGTTCTTGTTTTTTATTACTTTCCTAGTGAGTTAAAGTTTTAATATATGACATGTGTTCACTCACTTTGTCTAAGTATCGAGTCATTCTCGAAGATTTACTGCAGAAAAAAAGGGTAATGTTTTCAATCACTCGGTTAGAAATTGAAAGGAAAAACTTGAATTTTTTAAAATATTTTTGAGCTCTCACAAAATATTAACTTTATAGGGAAAACTTCTTCCATAAAAATTAAAGGTTAGTGAAATCCATTACGAATTCGAATTTTGGAAAAATGTATCAACATAAAAAAAATACAAAATAATATTAGAAATAGTAGCTAAAAGTTAGCTTTTTTTTTTGCTAAAATGATTTAATTACAATTTTGATACCATGCCATCTTTTTTTTTGTACATCACAGTCAATGCTCATATGTCCATAAATTTTGTTCATGATCCCATGTTTGTTGTAACTTTTTATTGGTCATTTTTAGGCATTTGTCTTGAATAAGTATATTTTTTTAAATGCACACAAATATATTTTTTCAACACACATTTGTCGTAATGAGAAGATAATGTAGGGCAAGCAATGAACATTGTATCCTCTGTGCTTGTGTGGTTGGAAAATACACATTCCTAGTGAGATGCCACAATTAAGATGAAAAGTGGAAAAGATTGCGTTGGGAGTAAGTAGCTATTTTTCTGAAGCAAATATTTTAAAATTAATCTTATATTTAGCAGAATGCAAGAGTCTAGTTGTTAAAGGCTTTTTTGTTGCTTTTATATATTTTTCATTTGTCATCTGTAAAGGACAGGTTTGATTCAATCGTGTGAATTTATTTCAAATTTTAAGTTATTGATTGGAATCTTTAGGTAATTTATGTTATATTCCTATTTCCTCTTATGTTCATCCTTTTTTTTCTCTCCAAGATTCGGATTTGTAAAGTAGTAGAAATCAAACTAAATATATAGACTGAAGCAATATTGGATTTATTTGAACCAAAAAGGTTTTTTGTTATAAAAATGAAAAAATACAGACTTTAATGTTCGTTATTTTCCATCCCACCTTAAACTTTTGTACAAAATTTAAAAATGGAGGAATGTACCAATAGTGAAATAAACAATGGAGACTGTAGCTGTCCTGTGTTGGTCAAAATTAAAGACAACATATGATTTGTAAACACAAGTAAAGTATGAAGAATAACTTTGAAAGAAGTAAAATAAATTCATTTGATAATGATGAACTTTTTTATTTCACAGGTTCAGGTCTTTTATTCACTCCAAAATCAACATTTCATTTCTACTTATCAATAATTTAATAAAGAACTTATAGATAAAAACAATGTTATGCTACTAATGATAAATACAATGAGAACTAAAAATATACATAAAAAATATATATATCCAGAACTTAAATTACTTAATTTCAAGATCTTAATAGTTTGAGATTTCAATAAGTTGTAGAAGTATGAGAAGCTTTGGAAACTTAAAGACTTCATTTCTAATACTTAGCAGTTTTGGTTTAACTTTTTTTTTATACATATATAAATCATCTTTGACAAATTTAAAACTTCACCAATAAAAAATATTGATGTCTAAAATACAAATATAGGTTCAATTTTTGTAATTTTTACACATTCCAAATTAATGTTCACATGACAAAAATCTTCTAAATAATTGCATATAATTATATTTAATCGATTGGCTTTGAGCAAAATATGTTAATTTATGTAATAAAATAGTCTGCGAATAATATGTATATTCTAAATCAATATTAATATCCACATTAAATTTATTTTTCCAACAATTTTTTTTAAAATCATTTTAATTTAAATTCGCCTTAGGGAATATTTCATAAAATGTGATTAGGGTATATTTCAAATCAAAAAGTGAACTTTGCAATTCTTTTTTATATGTAAATTATTAGGGGTTTTGTGAATATAAATAAATCACTATTTTCAGCCCTCTTAAAACAAGTCTTAAACACAAACTCACAATAAAATACTCCTATGATAAAATAAATTAGAATGGAAGTTTTCTTTAGTTCTATAAACAAGCAAATTTAGCTGAATAATTAAATAAACATTATTTTGTGGGTATTTTGAAAATCAAACTTGTCAGTCATAACCAGTTACATTCCAATATGTGGACTACTAATTTTAAGATCAGATAAGGAGGTGCAAATGGACACATTTATGTCAACATGCTTGCATTATTTAATATCAGAAGAAACTATTATTTGACTTAGGATTAAATAGCCAAGTTATTATAAAGTCTGTTCAGCGTAGGAATTGTTTTCTGAAAGACCTTTTTCCCTACCAGAAATCTATTATATAGTAAGATATTGGTAGGAAAAAAGACCTTTCAGAGAGTAATTCTTACCGTGAATGGAGTATAGTTGTTGATTAAAGTTATAGCCACATCTAAATATCATTCTTTAAATGGGCAAATAACACCTGGGCACAGGAATCAAACCAGAGACCTTTGACATTGGTGTACTAAGCCAAAGTTTCCACAATCGATTACTGTATCCAGGTATAATTTTTCAATTTAAAGAATTTGGAGGGATAGCCAGCACACTTATATGAGTGATATTGTTGTATAAAATTGTTTAGATTATTTTTAAAAAACTTGTAATATTAAAATATTTTACTAGTTTTGTGATAAGGAACTAAATTATCCGGGAAAGAGTGGGGGTACATGAGCTAGTAGAGGAAGTAAGACTGAAATGATGAGGGGATTCCAAGAAAGAGAAGGAAGGAGCAGATTTAAAAAAAAGTGTGCTGGTGAGAGGATAAGAATGGAATATTTATGTTAAAATTTCAACTATATTCAATGTGACTTAATATAATATAAGAACAAATCCCCCAAATTAAGTTATCATAAAAGTAATGCTACTAATTAAAAGCTGTTGCACTAAAATGGAATATTCAAACAGCATTTATTTAAAATTACATTTTAGGCGATAGACCGATCGGAGACTGCCTCAATTGCTAAATAAGTTTTTTTTGGATCTTGTACAAAGATTACTTTGATACAAAATTAAAGCCAATAGCTAAAATATTTTAAAACACGAGGAAAGATTACACAGATCTGTGGTAAATCTAGGTGGTTTTTTCCTTTTGTCTTTGTGATTGAAAGGTCAGCTAATTATTTAATTTTGTATTTTGATTTATGTGTAACTTTCTCTACTAAAATGAAAGGGATATCCAGCATACATACTGGGGCTATGTTAAAGTATAAATTGGAACAAAACACTAAGTCTGTGCGAAGCTTTGAAAATTCTGAATATTAATGAAATAGCCAGCACACTTACCTTAGTTATTCTGGAATATAAATTCTTTAATGAAACAAATAGCCGAAACTATTGTTAATGCATTTTAGTGGGGATATTCCCTCATAGATATCATATTCTGAAAATTCGATTCCCGTGTACAGGTGTCATTTTTCAATTTTCAGAATATGATATCTATGAGGGAATATCCCCACTAAAATGCATTAACAATAGTTTCGGCTATTTGTTTCATCAATATATGCAAACCCTGTACAATTATTCATAAATTGTCGAATGGCTGCAAAAATGCCAACTACCGAGTCGCTAATGGCTGCGTTGTCTGATGGCTGTGATCTTAGATAATCACATGTTTATAAGCTGACGACTTCCGCACGTCCATCTTAGACTCTGCCTTAAACTATGAGTGAAGAATGACCATGGGCACGGGACGAATCCTGGATAGCTCAGTGGTAAGAGCATTGGCGTACTAAGCCGAAGGTCCCGGGTTCGATTCCCGTGTCCAGGTGTCATTTTTCAATTTTCAGAATATGATAAATTCTTTAGGTAAAAAAACTTACAATTTATATTCTTGTATCACTAAGTTAAGTATGCTGGCTATTCTACCTAATTTAAACCACGATTTAGCCTAAAGCTCTATTTCATATAGCATTAATATTTGAAATATTTGTTATCAAATTTAAAATAGTATTACAAACAACTTAGCCTAAAATGACTAAATGTTTTATTCTTTGCTTGTCTATTTCATGGACCGGGAAAAAACTCGTCCAGTTCATGAATCGGTTAACGATTGAAGCTGCAGTGTTATGAACTAGACTATGTTTGGTCAAGTTTTGGAAATGGTAAGGAGAGAGAGGCCAGTTCACTGTTTGGGCAGAAAATTTATCTGGTTCATGACATGGGCAAATTCACATATAGGGTGTAATATATGTATTATTTAGCCTAATACTCAATTTGAATTTGACAACATTTCTTCATAAAATATTTGTATATTGATTCAAACCATTTTAACTTGAAAATATTAGATTCAAGTTAGTAAACGAAGTTTCTAATTTGACTCTAAATTGAAAATCTTGGATTTGCACAGGCTTAGCACTAATATACAAATACTATCCAAACCTTAGGAAATATGAAAAAACTGAATGTTAAAAGTACAAGACTCTTGAGACAAACAAGGCTGGTGAAAGCTAGTGCGTATATGTGTTTGTTGCCTCAACAATTTCTATTCGAGTACCACCCAAGTAAGTGTATTAGTTATACTAATTGTTTTAACTATAATTTAGCTCAGTGCCAAATTCTAACAATCTTTTCTAGTAAAAAAAAAAGAGACGAAAGGAAGAAGTCTCCATTGTACATTGAATTCTACCTTTCCCCATTTTCTAATTTCCATATTTTAAAATATCATCTATAAGGATTTGCAGTTTCTGAAATAAACAGGAAACAAATTATTTTAGTTTTGTTTAAAAAGATAAAATTATGCTTGGATAACAAATAAATGCACTTTTTATTTTCATGGGAGTAAAGAAAATTTAAACTAAAAAACTTTCAAGAATCGTGTTCATTTCTACTTATAATAATATTAACTTATGGTATTTGAAACACATATACAAGATTAAATCAGTTCACTGGACTTTATAATGTTAAATTAAATATCGATGGTTTATTTTTAAGGTATGCTTGAAAATGACCATAAATTACAAGAGATAAATATAATAAACTAAATAATACGTTCATCAAGCTACATTACTAAAAAAGAGTTGTACTCCAAGAATTAATAAAACAACATTTCTGTTATACAACAAATATTATAATGAAAGACTTAAATGTATAATTTATTGAGATAGAAAATTGTCCGAGCACACGTTATAGGATAAATTAATAAAAAATCAGAAAATAAAGAGAAATAAGTGATCATACACGCACATCGAGATCTTGGAACATGCAAACACAAACAAAAACACTTGGGGAAGGTTTTATTTACAATAATGAACGTTTAACAAGATTGATTAGATTCTGTAGAATTGTAATAAATGTTTTACTCTATTTTTAGACTTAATCTCATAACAGGTTATTTTTCAGTAATGTCTTGCCTGAAATATCTTGTGATCGGCACTAACTATTTTTTTTTTTAGTTTCATTCACAAATGAGACAGGCATGCATTCATGCGAGGGCTTGGACGTAGTACATATCACAGCTAAGAGATGGCAGAAGTTTCCACAGCACTACACACTATGGGTTAGAGCCATAACAAATAGGACCTGAAAAAGGGGGAAATAGATCAGGATGCATGCAAAACTACCAGGGAAAGCACTGTACGATAAAAAAAGTATTTTGTTTCCCTTAAAACTTTTTTTGTTTGGGATAAAAGCATATATTAATAATCGTAATGAAATAGGGATGAGGAAGGTATATATTTTTTTAAATGTACCTACATTTGTGTGGAGGTAGTAAGGTTCATTAATATTTACCCTCAATACACCTGATCGTGAAATTAATTCAAGTTCTTAAAGCAAATTAATTTTTTTATTTAATGCATAGCATATTCAATATTAGTTTATAGTGGCTGGACCCCATCTAACATGCATAAATATTAAATTTATGTAGTTAGCTTACACAAAACAGCATAACAAATACACATCATTAATAGTGATTCCTGATCTGTACATAAGTAGAATAGCATTTGACTTTTTTTTATTAATTAAGAGAAGCATTTATTATTACCGGTAGAAATTCGCCAGTCTTTCAAGTTTTGTAAGCTTGTTTGGATTGTTTGTGGCAAATTTAAGTTGGTTTTCCCCTCTCCCTTTAGTTATAGACTTTTTTAGGGGACATGATGTAATTGTGAATCAAAAATAATAATAAAAAAAACAATACTGGTTTTAAAAGAATGACAATTTAAATATAAAATATTTAACTCTTCAAAGGAAACTTCTTTTCACTTTTAAAGTCCATAAAGTTAAGATGGAAGAAGGTCCAAGAAAAAGTGAAAGAAACCGATGAAGGAACAAACACAACATGACTTTCAATGTAAAGAGGAACTGGACAAATCATTACATATTGTATTGTTATATATGGCTTGAATTATCCTTTGAAAATTGTGAGTATTCTTACTCATTCCTTTTTTGTTAGAATTTATAACTGGTCCCTTGGTATATTGGTCAGTGCACCCTCATCTCATTGGTACATGGGAAGGATGTACAATTAGTGCATTCGAGAATCCATGCCAACAGATGCCTAGGGGATGCCCGAACGCACCAATTGTACATTCTACGAGTGATGTAGCCCATGTATATCTGGGCTACATCACTCGCCCAGTTTGTGGAAAGATTATTCTGTGTGTGTGTGTGTGTGTGTATACATACACACACACACACACACACAAACATATAAATATCTCAAGAGATTGGGCGGTAATGATCAATTTTCCTCAAGATGCAGCCATTACCTCTTTGTCCAATGGCAGTAAGGTAAAGTGTGAACTGTTATCTGCTTTTCCTGTAACTTCTTCCAAATATAATACTAGTCTCATGATAGTTTTTTCTTATCTCAAATCGAAAATGTAGTTCTTAGAATATGGGTTTAAATTTAATGAAAATATATGAAGGATTAAATTTAATTTAGTGAACATTGAATTTTAGTAAGCAAGTTCTTGAAATACAGTTTCAGGTTCCACCTACCTCTAGAGATGACTAAAATTTGAATAAAAAAAGAACCTAAATATCCAACCACCTTGTTAGCTTTTTTTTTATTAAAGATTTATTTAGAGTTGTGCTTGAAAAGTAGTTAAAAGAGTGAGCACCAAAAATAATAAGATTGCGTCTGTTTCTTCGTACCATGAATATCTGAAACTATTTAACACAAGGAAGGAAAGAAACAAGATCGTAGATATTGACATTCCTAATTATACAAAGTAATGTACGATTTCAAAATTGTCATGTTAGATCATGTGTTACCAACTAATATTAGCAGAACAATTTTTATAATTTCTTCATTAAAAAAAGATCAACACAAATTAGAAGAATACTCTAATGATTTCTTCATTAAAAATTGGTATGGCAGAAAAAATATACACTAAAATCTTACACTACTGAAAATAAAATACCAAAAGGTAAAAACTTTGTTACAATTGTAAATAAATACTCTTATTTTTTACATTTTCTTTCTCAAACGTACAAATGGACATGATATTGTGCGAAGTGTGGTAGCACTGGTGAAACTTGACACAGTGGGTTACCTCTGAGCACTGTAGAGGGTATCCACTACGAGGAAGATCTGTTCAAAATGTGGCCTTTTCTCTGGTTCATATTCCCAGCAGCGCAGCATCAGACGATACATCTCATCAGGCGTGCCATCGGGAGCTGGCATGCGATGCCCTGTGTACATTTTCATTACTTAAGTTTCATTAACATGTACATATATTTATCAATTTAAAAAATAAGTTCAAGAGCAGTTGGATGCATGGGATGAAGTGGTAAAATAGTATGGAATGAGGTTTAATGTAAGGAAGAGTGAAATGGTGACTGGTGTGGGAGTAAGAGGGGCACAGTTTAAGATAGTGGAAGGCTTTATACCTGAGGATTGTAATAGAGGAAAGTGGAAAAAATATAAGAAAATAAATCAGAGAGGGAGGCAGGTAGAAGCTCTTTTTTTTCAGAAGTGTGATAGATCTAAATGACATACTATGTACTGATATTGACATATGCAGTGGAAACATGGGTAGTGAAGGAGTAGGAAAAACAATAATTCAAGCCTGTGAAATGAAATTTCTGAGAAGTACTATAGGAGTGACAAGGATGGATAATATAAGAAATGAGAGGGTGAGCGGATTAGTTACGGAGGAGACAGTGCAGTATAGAATAGAGAAGTCACGACCAAAGTGGTAAGGCCTAGTGAGGAGAATAGAGGGGGAGACAATATAATTCATTCTCGACCTTAGTTTACTTGGATGACAACTCAAAATGTTACTAGAAGAAGTCCCTAATATATCACTACGTCAACAGCTGACATCACTTTGGATAAATGTAATGAAAATAGATGGTAATATATGAATGTGATAGTAAACTACAGTAATTTAGGCCAATATTATTTATATATTTATTTGAGGTCGGACACAGAGCTTATTCGTTTTATTCCACTTGAAAAAAATTAATATTCTCACCACTTTCACAAAAACTTATAATGAACATAGCTTCAAAATGGTGACAGACAAATTTAAACTATGTGGTTGAACATGTCGATAAACAAGTTTTTTACAATGATGCACCCACGCAGTTAAATATTTTGAAATACGATAAAATAAACAAAAAAATCATTGATTATATATAAAGGTTTAAATTAGGAGGGATAGCCAGCACATTTACCTAGGTGATACTGGAGTAGAAATTGGTTAGATAGAACACCAAAAAACACATAAACACATTTTTAAGGACAAGCTTTCACTGTCACAGACAGCTTCATCAGGTCAGGAGAGTAGACTGGTGCTTTTGGTTGATAATTACAAGTATTTTCTCTTTTCCAAGTAAATATGATGCCTGTATTAAAAGGTATTAATGTATGTACTATATTACACATAATCAATAATGTTTCAAAACAAAGAATAAGTACTTTTAATTATGTTTAAAAATATTGTTTTGGGTTGGATGAAAATAGATTATTAAAAGTAATGAAATAGTATGAGAAAACTTAAGTTTACAACATTTTAAATGTAAAATATAAAAGATAATTAAAAAAACGATACATTTATAACAAAACAGTGGTCTTTTACAAGTGTTGGCAACTCAAAACCTATACTTATGATTTTTGAACTGTCATTAAGGTAAAAACCTATAATGAACAGACTCTACCAAAGAAAATGTTGGCTATTGAAGTAGTCGACAAGAGATCAAGAGGAAAACCAAGGGACAGGTGGGTGATTGAAGGGAGTGCATAAAAGTTCTCAGGGTGACAGAAGAATGCTGGGTGGAGTTGGTGGGGAGGAAGGATATGCTGGGGAGGCTTATGTTCTCAACAGACCCAGCCAGTATATTCAAACTTCAATTCAGTTTTGAGAATATTTCATATATTCAATTCGAATTTGCTTCAAATCAAGTGGACTTCACACAACCTTACTATAAATTATTATAAAACATTCACAAAAATATAATTAATCTTGCATGTCTAACCAGAGTGCATCGAAGCTTACCTGCATCTATTTTCTCCCTGGCTTTGGTGTTACTCATGCCACTGTAAGGTATGTTACCTCGAGCAAATATTTCCCATGCTAGCACACCATAACTCCATACATCACAGAGAGATGTGTACTTGCCTGAAACAAAACCTGGGAATGAATATGTACCTCCTTTAAGAAGTATTTAACCCTTGACGATTTAAATATTTGGTCTAGCAACTGTGAAAATCATATAAACATAGGATTTAATCTCATTTTTATTTCCACATTGTAATTTTCCATTCAATCTCTAGGTGAATTTCCTACTAGCCTTCTTACTTTTCAAACCATGCAGGTGTGTTAAAACACACACACACAAATTATAGCTTGTGAATCTGACACACTAGCTCAGTTGATAGTAGAGATGGGCGATATATCACTGACTGTGATTTTTTCACCGATACCATTTGATCACTGATACTCCCAGTTACTCGATCCCAAAAGTATTGGTGATTGAGATATCAGTGATACTCGAAATACTCGAAATACTCACAATACTCGAAATACTCACAATACTCACAATACTCGAAATACTCGCAATACTCGAGCTACGGAGCTAGTATTGCTTCTTTTTCTAGACACTCGAATAAATACTCGCTTCGCGGCCTTTGTTATTCTTTTATTTTTTATTTTCTACCAACTAATTGAGAATCGACCTTATTGACTGGCATGTTTTACGTGTTATTTCTATTTAAAACACTTGATCTCTTAGAGCTCATTTATCAAAATCAGTATAAGATTGCTACGTAAAAATGACTTTAATAGTTTAAATGTTTCCTTCACATGCATTTTCAATACAAAACATTTGTTGTTAAGAGAAAAATACAAAAGCAAGCTTAGCTTACTAAGCAAATCACATTTCGGATTCTTTTTAAAAGTAGAGTACGAAAAAAAATCATTTCTTTTTTTCGGTGATCCTATCCCCAAAATCGTAAATAATGAATTAAAATAAGTAACAAAATAGAAAAAATAGAAATAAACCTTAATATATTATTTACAATGCGTTGATGATCCTCATCATCCTATAGTCTAATCTAAAGTGTGTTTATATAATAATTGATTAAATATTTTCTAGCATCTTATAGGTTTATTTGCTTCTATTAGATGTATAGCTCATCTACTATTATATGTACGGTATTTAAAATAAAATAACACTACAATAATATAATATATGACCTGCTTTCCAAACGTTTTCTAAACAAATCACCATTATGTTATGTTCATTTTTAATCTCACATAAATTTTAATTGTAGTGAAATAGATCACTAAATATTATTATTATTAGCACCGCGTCTTACTACCCGTTCGGGCTATACGCACTTACGCTAATGTGTAATGGTAGGGTGATTGTGAGATGATATGAAGGACCTACAGTTTAACGTGGAATCCGAACCACGGTGGAGGCCTGGCATTCCCCACATTCACAAGATGTCTTGTCAGAGGTGAAGGAAGGGTTTGGTAATCAGATAAATCTTTGCCGGGAATCACTAAATAAATTACACAATTACAAGAGTTTCTCATAGTACGTAAAATAAGTTAATATTGGTATTCAAGTTTAACATAATGTTTGTTGGACCACTAATTTTGCCCAAATTACATAACATTTCACTATAAAATACTAAATAACATATTTTATTTCTCTATTTTTCAATTGTATTAAACTTCTTAAAACGCATACTTTTGTATTGACTGTACATTAGTCAGGCAACACGAAACCCGGAGATTAGGTAGCTGTATGTCAATAATGTCAATGTCAGTGCCGAGTGCCGACAGAAAGAGCTTATGTTAAGTCTTTAAGTATCGAATTCCATTGCAAGCCGCCAAACTTCCAAGTAATTAGTTCTCCTTTCAAGTTCCAACCGACAACCGAATATCATGGGATTATTCGAGTAGATATTAAATACCCAGTACTCAGAAATACTCCATACTCCTACTCGATACTCGATTGTACGCGCCTACTCGGACAGCAGCTAAATACTAACAGTGGAAAATCACTGGTATAAATCACCGATATTTTAAAATCACAGTCACTGTATTCACTGATATCGTAAAATCACTGTTTTTCCCATCTCTAGTTGATAGCATGTCTGCCTACTGAGTTAAGGGTCCAGAGTTCGATTTCTGGCATGGGCAAAAATTTATCATTGATAAAAATATGGGTTTACCCTTTTGCATTGATAAATTGACGGCCATAGACTGGATGTTGTGCCTGCCATAGTCTTAAGTTGGATTATAAGGCATATGAAACTACAAAAGGCCTAGCAAGCCGGCTGTGAAAAATAAATGGCTTGAAGAAAAAAAAACTGACCCAGCCCATGGGCTGAAAACAGTAATGGATGTATAGCTTGCTACCAAATGGAGGTTGAATTTTACCAAAATTAAGGGCTTCTGGTGCAGTCCACTTGATGGGGATCTGTTTCATGCCGTCGGACACAATGTATTCTTCTTCCTCACGAGACATCCCAAAATCTGAAATCTTCACAATGTTCTCATAGCCTGAAAGAGTACAAAATTTTTTAGTTGGTCTTCTCATACTAAAACATTAATAATAAGTATAGCTATCTGTAGCTACCCGCTACCGTAATTTGGGGATGCCTCGAGATCTATGCAGATCCGAAAATAAAATGGGGAGGGGGTTATGACCAGTTAAACATTGCGAGCAAAGAAAATATCAAGTGCCACACATCCTTGTGTTGATCCTCCCTAGTAGTCCTAACTGATGTTCTTGCAGTCTAGGATATGGCCTTACCTGTATTATAAATAATCGGTGATTTTTGTGACAGTAGGCCTATTTGGTGGTTAAGCATACTTTATTTTAGACCTTTTTAGATGGCTAACTATGAGGCACTCTACACAGTATTTTACTATGGCCGGTCATTTTCTAATGAGTACTGCCAGAACAATCAATAGTAAATTTATACATTTACCCATTACTAGGGCATATAATAGCTAGTAAAAACTGTTATGTTTGTATTTAGTTATTTCTTTATTTGACTATAAAGTATACAATACATAATTGAATATAAACATAAGCCTCTACTGCTTCTCTGAACTCATTTATATATGGGTCACATACAATATTTCACAACTGCTGAGCTAGTTATGTAACTCAACTATTCTAGTCAAATATATAATTTATATATTAAACATTTTATAATATACAACATCTCCCCTCCAACAGAGTTAATTTAAACATTGCACTGGTATATAAAATAACTTTTCTTATTTTTATAAATCTAGTCTCATAGGTTTTCTTATTATCCTAGTGATGGAGGGGACTTTGGTTGAGGACTGGTTTGTTGTATTGTAGGAATAGTCAAAGTTTCTATTTCTATCCATCTATTATAATAGTCAGTTACAACCAAATAGTCATCGGGCGCAAATTCAAATAGATCTGTGGCTAATTTTTGACATGGCCTGTCAGGTGATGAATGGCTAATCATCGGTTGTTTGACATTACTTTCGCGAAATGTTTCACATATTTTACACTTAAGTACAACTTCTTGGATTTATTTGCACATATCTGGCCAAAATAGCACTTGTTGTGCTCTTGATTTAGATTTTTCAATCCCTAAATGACTTTCACGAATTAAGGTTGACATGGCCTTTCTTTAATGAAATTGGTACAATTAGCTTATCATCTAAAAATAACAAATCATCTTCTACAGTAATTTTGTCCTGTAAATTAAAGTAAAATTGACCATTGTTAGGGCATTTGAATTTTGTGTTTGGCCAGCCATTTACAAAAAAGTAATTGAGCAAACTTAAATCTGGGTCTTTTTCTGTTTCTATTTTGAACTTCTTTTTTTTTTCCACAGTCATTGGTAAGTAGTTACTTAGTGAGTGAACTAACTACATATGTTAATTCTGGATCATCTTTAACTGGGTCTTTTAAATAAGCTCTAGATAAGGCATCTGCCATAAACATTTGTTTACCCGGTACATGAGCAATTTTGATCTGATACTTGATTAATTTAGGCGATAATCTTTGCAACTTAAAAGATGCTTTACAATGTCTTTATTTACAATGGTTACTAAAGGTTTGTGGTCGGTTTGAACATGTACAAGTCTGCCATAGGTTAGCCGGTGAAACTTTTCAAGGCCATAGGTAATGGCTAAAAGTTCTGTTTCGATCTGAGCATATCTTTGTTCAGTTTTTGTAGGACTTCTAGATCCATAGGAGACAGAATGTCCATTTTGTAAAATACAAACTCCAAGGCCATCGAGGAGTCGCACTGTAACGTCAACGGTTTGGAACTATCAAATATAGCTAATACCGGTGCTTTGGTTAACTCACTTTTTAAAAGATCAAGTGCTTGTTCATGTTCAGGTAGCCACTGCCAGTCAATATCATTTTTAGTAAGATAACGCAAAGGCACAGGACATTTCCAGTAACCTCATTAACGCTTTTTTTTACTTTTAGGTCTTTCCATATTAATAATGGCTTTGACATGATCAGGATCAGTTTTAATTCCTTCATTTGAAACAATTTGTCCTATAAAGTTTACTGATTTTACTCTGAATTGAAACTTGTTTTTATTAAACTTTACATTATTTGCTTTAGCCTTTTGTAAGACTTTATTTAAAATCTGATCATGCTCTTTTTCACTAGACCCACCAATAATTAAATCATCAAAATAGATAAGGATATTCAAGATTCGAGGATTCAAGAAAATTTTGGATATCCTTGAAAAAATTGTTTTCAATTATCCAAACGAAATTTGTTTAAGCGCTTTAATACTGCTGATTGATCGTTCAGAATCATTTATAATAATTATAGGATGGACTTAACAATCAGGTACCAGACCAGTTATTCAACATTTAGTTACTATTTGTATTTTATATTATTCTGTTATATTTATATTTCCTCCCGTTAATAATTTTTTCCAAATTTCGAATTTGGATTAAAGATTTGAGATTTAAGGCAAATTGAAGATTCAAATTCTTAAAATAGTGGATATGATCTAATTATGAGGTGTTGCTAAAAAGTAAAAACTCATAATATTTTTTTTTACTGTGCTTTTCTTCTTTTTAACAGGAGAAACTATGAGCAAAACTTTTGTTAAAAATATTTTCAGACAACAATAAAGTAATTGAAAGGTTTGCACACTCTAAAGAAAGAAGAATACAGTTTTTATTTAAAACAAATTAAGACATTTCAGTATTTTGCAATAATTTAATCCATAAACAAGAAAGCATATTTTAAGTTGGATGTTTGGTCAAACTTATTTAATAATTGTTTATGTTATTTTAGGTTTTAGTGTTAATTTTACTTTGAGATATTTAATTATTTGTGTCTTCTTTGGCTGAACTGCAAAGTATAGAATTATAATATTATGTACTGATGTAAAATAAGCCTAGTTAAAATTATAGGTCGGCCTAAAAATAAGTCATATAAAATATGTCTATATCATAGTTTGTTTTGGGATCTGTGCACCACCTTTTTTTGTTTGTTCACCAGCATTCGCTGGTATCAATACCTATAAAATAATACTTATGATATAATAAAATATTATCAATTTCAGCCACAAAAATTGTGTAGTACTTTCTCAGAAAATTGGATTGAATTTGTGTGAAATGTATTATTCTTACTATGTAAAAGCAATTTTATATAACACACTTTAGGCAACTTTTTAATGTCATTAACTCCAGTGTTATGTTTAGATGATACAGAAAATATATATATTTGGCTGATATTCTTCTATAAGGGAATAAAGTAAGGAGGGTAGTGACTTTGAGGGGGCAAATTAATAATGGCTAACAGCGAAAATAACCTGGAACCTGTCCTAGTATATGCCTGCGAATTTTCTGATAAATGTACATGTTTTGTTCCCATTCTTAAATCAACACAGTAATTTGGTGTATAATTTGTAATAAATTGACATAAAGGTAAAACCTAAGCTTACCGACTAGACAATTGCGTGCTGCAAGATCTCTGTGGATGCAGTTTTTGGACTCCAGATACCTCATGCCTGCTGCGGCATCTCGACACATCCCTAGCAGCTGTTTCTGAGTGAGCGTCAAACCGTTGTTTCGTAGAAAGGTCAGCAGAGAGCCACCTGCAATGGTGAAACATCTTTCAAACAAAGAACAAATGCTTGCAAATAATGAGAGCAGGGTTTCTGTGGATATATAAAAAAGTTTTTATCAGAGACTATTATTGTGTTTCTTAAATTTTTTACATCCATCCATTACTGTTTCCAGCCTGTGGTCTGGGTAAATTTTTTTGGTCAAATCATATATTTTCTACTACCAGCTTGCTAGGCTTGTCATAGTTTCATATGTCTTATAATCTAACTTAAAACTAGGACAGGCACAACATCCAGTCCCAAGACGTTAATTCATCACTGTGAAAGAGTAAACCCAAATTATGCCAGGACTCGAGCTCGGGACCCCTAACTCAGTATGCAGACACACTACCGACTGGGCTATGGTGTGGAATTATTTATTTATATTCCATCGTGTAATGATTTTTAACTACCTATTTAAAAAAACACCCATGTTTGATTTGAACACTAGAACACAAAGGTAATGTTGATTACACTTAAAATTTGCCAGTACTAAAGTGAAACGGCAGAAGAATAAAATTAAAATTAAAAACAAAAATTATATAATTCTTAATATTGCTGTTTCCCTTAAATACTAAAACTTTCACTCTTTGAGGATTAAGAGATAAGAATCATGGATACCGAGTTTAACACATACAGGGATGTATAATATATTCAAGAGATCCAATTATTCCCCAGAACATAACATTTTCCAAAGAAAATTCCTCGAAAAACATAGCTCTCAAAATAAAACATTGAATTTTTTTTAATAGAGGCTGAAGGGAATAAGGATTATTACCAACTACATAGTTTGGAAAATTCAAATTCAAACATATTTTTAATCATAGTTATTTTTATATTACCTACATTATAAAAAATGTAGTTTTCTCCCATCTCTCTGTGTGCATTACATATTGTTATTAATTGTTCATTGATACCAGTAGGCTTTCCAGTACTAACATTTAATTTTACATCTTGATAGTAAGAGGCAATGGAGTGTAATTCCGGGAGGCCTTGATTTAATTGTCGATTTTCATAGACTTTTCATTTTTTCGCCACTAGTGCAAGGTCTATCACTATCAAACACACTAGGGGAAATACTATTACTATTTATGAATATGAGTTTTTCCTGATCACATAATTTATGTTTTACAAAACTTGCAATACTTCCTTTATCCTTACTTCTAGATTTTTCTTGGGGATGTTTATTAGATACCTGATAACCGAGTTTATCACGTCTGCCACAACATTCACAATAAGCACAGTTGACATTTGTTTTACTAAACCATCTAATTTTTTGTAAACATTTATCTATTGTACAATGTACAAACCCTAAGAGGTCCACTAAATACAACAATTTCATGGCTACACAATTATTATAATATGCATGTCACGAGTTTAAATAAACTGTGCACACATCACCGTGTAATTAGGCCCCGATATAAGGGTGACTGAATTCAAACTAAAACAAAACATAGCTCACCCTTCCCTACCCTCTCCCGCTTGCCTGCTATAGCTAGGTGACTGATGACTCATCACTCAATCATGCCATTAGCCAGGCTGAATTATTAGATTTTTCCTTTGCCCCTTATCTCAACCTCTGACTTCTTATTTAGAACTCTTAACACATTATCTTAGCCGTCTCTAGACACCGCAACTCTTTGTGCTTACACCACCACTGCCTCACAATGGCACATACTGATAGTGTCGGGTGTTGCGTTTCATCGGCCTTAGTTTTTCATACAAATGAAACTACCATATCAGAACCAGAATGTAATAAAAACGTTAACAAAATTGTTGGATTTTTCCCCGCCCCAAATTTTCTCAGGGCTGCTTTAATTTCTCTCGAACCTGCACCCCTGAACACATATAGTTTTTACGAATATTTACAAACTATTATTTACTCTCAATATAAATGTTGTTTAGCTTTAATAACTACTACTAGTGTATCTAAACTAACATGATATAATTATGTAGAGTTTTGTGATAGCTAGTTTGGATGGATGGATGTATTTTTGGGTAAATTACTCACATTAATATTGTTTAGAAAAGAGCCCTTGACTGGATCATAGTAAAAATTAAAAGGGATAAGTGGCATATCAAGGGCCCTTGATACCCAGGGCAGGTCTTGATTTTGGTACCCCTATCCAGTGTAAAAATGTAAGAATGTAGCAAACACCAACATAATAAAAGGCAGTTAAAGCAGTGAACCCCTAACATAACCGAAGGCAGCTCAAACAGTGAACCCCCACCCTAACATTATTACTAGCACCGCGTCTTACTACACATTTGGGTTATATGTGTAATGGTAGGGTGATTGTGAGATGAAATGGAGGACCTACAGTTTAACGTGGAATCCAAACCACGATGGAGGCCTGGCATTCCGCACATTCACAAGTTGTGATTAATACACGTCTTGTCAGAGGTGAATAAAGGGTTTGGCAATCAGGTAAATCTGTGCCGAGACAGAAGTGAAGCACTAAATGTTTAGGAAACAGACTTTACACATTTTTTTGGTACACTGTGTATAACAGTAAATACTGGCAATATTTATTTTATTATTATTTTTTAAAATGAAACTTCAATGACACCTTGTGTGTACTCCCTCCCTCCCCCTTGCTTTGCCATTGAAATATCACATTTGATGGATAATGTTGAATTATAAACTGTTGTGACAACATATAGACAAAATGCACCCAAACACTTGCTTTTTCAACTCATGCATAGCCCAAGAAAGTTTTTTTTTTTTTAATTTTCCTTCCCCATACCACTTGGCAGAATAATAGAAAGCTGACCTGGTACCAATTCCATGACGATCATGATAGGTTGTTTCTGCACACAGATCCCAATGAGTTTGACAATGTTAGGGTGGTCATACTGTTTTAAGATCCGTCCTTCCTGTAAAAATTTCTTCTTGTGTTCTTCGGGAAGTGTCATCCGACAAGTCTTCACAGCCACCTCCTGCTTGCTGTTCTTCAGTCGAGCCTTGTAAACATCACCAAAATTACCCTGAAAATAATAACATTGCTCTTCTTGGAAACAAAATTCAAACACAAACACATAAACAAATAAAATAAATTATAGTCATCAGATTTTTCACACACACTGGGCGAGTTAAGTGTTTACTATCATAATTTGAATACAGCCCTGAAAGACTGGAGTTTATTCCCTGTTTTGAGTTCACTGGCCGAGGTTTATTAGCACTATTTTTTTTCACACTGCATCTTAATACTTGTCTAGGCTATCCGTATATCCACTTTTAGAAGTAGGGATGAGGAAGGTAGAATTTAGAATACATGTACTTGCATTTGTGTGGAGGAAGAGTAGAAAAACAATTTAGGAAAAAACACCTTGAGTACACCTGACTGGGGTTCGAACTCCGAACTTTTCACCGGAAATCCAGGCTGATGGGATGATTTATACCATTGATGCGGGTACCCACAGTGTAGTTTTCAATCCTCACTCTAGCAAATATCAGTACATTTCCTTAAAATTTTACCTTATTTAACCTGGTGCCTTATGCTAGCACAATATAAATAGAGCTGTCTCACATATTGAGCATGGCATATTTAAAAAAAAACTTTTTATTTTTTAATAAAATAGCATGTATATTTTTTAACATATTTTTATATACTATTTTTAGAAAATATTTTGACCTGCTTAATTTAATGAAGATGAGATGAGGAGGGGGAAAAAACTCAGCTTTCATTCACCAGACAAGAGGATAGCTTACCCCTAAATGAATAAGCAAACCTCAATACAACTGATAGAGATCAAGTAAGATAAAAATCTCAAATGTATCACATACTCTTCCAATCTTGTCAAGGAGAACAACATCATCATTGTTGAGTTCCCAACGCTCTCGCAAAATTGGTTTTCGTAAAATGGCTCCAGACCGGCTCGTGACTGGAAGGTTACTCTGGTACTGGTGAAGTATCAACTCTTGAATAGTAGGGAACGCAGGTCCTTCAAACCTGAACTGGCCCTATAGAAGATAAAAATATGTGTTAAGAGATATATCTTGTATTCAAAGTATATATGCAGTTTCTAAACTAAAGAGATTAGTACAGCACACTTACCACTAAATACTAAACTTGTGACACCAGAAATTCTAGTATCTAGTTAGTGGGTATCAGTTTACAAAAGTTAATATTGAATTATTTTAGCAACAATCATGACCAAAACAAAAGTTTTATGATACGGTGAGCATTTTGTCCCTGAAATAATATAGTAAGCCCAGACAGATTTTGTTTCCGATTTGTAATTGAAATTTATATTAATTAAATAAAATCTCTTTAAGAAACCTCTTTTCACTTTTTTTGTGGTAATTTGTTATATATATTTGTAAAAAGGTATGGGAAAGGTGGATATAAAACATATAAATTAACACAATATGACTGTTACGATGAAAAGAAGAATATATTTCACATTGCTGCCACTGGACATAGTTATTGGTTGCCTCTTTGTCTAACTACTACTACTACTCCTTGAGGAAGATGCTATAATAGAGTCGAAATATTGAAGTGTGTGTGAATATGTGTTAGTGTTTATACTTTTATTTGTGCTCTAATATTTTTCTAATATTCTATCATTTTATTTATTACAAATTAATTTTGCTCAATGCACTTTATTTCATACATATTAAAATATTAATAAGTAAGAAATGCGAACAATGCATAGCTGCCACTTGTGTCAACTTAATTCATGTTCTATGAAAAGAGATGTGTAGCACTACTTTCATCTATCATAGGCGCAAATCACTTTCAAAAACAAACCTCGACAGTGGTCTGCACAATAAAATGCTTATGTCCTCCCCAGCACACAGAGAGAACAGTTTGGCACTCGTCGTTCCGCGTTGTCTCCCGGACTAAGAAGTCTCCTTCTCTTCGTAGCAGGCGCACCACCTCTTCGCGAGGTAATACACCATGGAACCATTCCTCATCCAACAGAGGACGCTGCCCATTCAATGTCAGCTAGAATAACAAATACAACATCAAGCTTCTGTCGGGCATCAGGTATTTGTTTGTCTTGCATTAGATATATTGTATGCAGATTTATGTTAAAACTAAGATTATGAATGTTTCTTTTACATGTGCATAAAGTAAGTGTTATTATTTTAACTAGTTTTAAAATAGCTGAAAAATTAAACCCGGAAACAGGAATCTAACGCCAGGGCCTTACCTTAGCATGCCAATGCTCTACCACTGAGCTATTCAGAAACTATCTAGTATTCAAGGAAATTATTCACTCATGAGTCCAGACATACATCATAGACTCTGCTTTAAGCTATTAATGAAGCATGACCTTGAACATGACATGATTCCTGTATAGTTCAGTGGTAGAGTATTGGTGCGGTAAGTCAAAGGTCCCTGCTTCGATTCATCTGTCCATGTGGCATTTTTCATCAAATTTAATGAATTATGACTAATGAAATATTTTTAGTTATTATGTTAAAGAGTAGTGTATTGAGAATTTACAATAATAAGAATTTAATACTCGTCTTATATATGCAGAACCACAAAGTTAACAAATCATCCGAAAAGTGAGTTTTTATAAATATAAATAATGAGCATCAGCCAATCTTTGGAAATATATTATTTTTTACTACTGGGTAGTCTAGTAAGGATGTAACATTTTAAAATAAAATCAATACTGTAACATGAATATAATTTTTACTTGAGTTTTGAAATGAAAATGTTAAAAAAGCAGATAGATTTATATTAGAGAGAATGTTTTTTTTCCACTCTACATAAATATAAATTGAATTAAAAATTAATTGACTCCTATATCCTTATAACAGACAATTCAAAACAGCCTTAACTCACCAAATTCATTTTTATTTTAATAATGTCAAGTTAAGCCTGCAAACTATATCAAAAGAAAATGGCGATTCACAGTCATCATATTTAATTTGTTTGAACTAGAAGAGTGAGATAAAGAAAAGTTTTAATAAACATGCTAGATTAATTATTATAATAAGAATATGAGTTAATAAGTCTGCACACATGTAATAAACCTATACTCACCTCTTGGAACATCTACCTATTTACATGCCAAAACACTTATAAACCAATACTACACCACACAAACACTATCAGAATTAATAATAACACTAATAAAATACAAAATTAAAACCATGCAACAGTATTAATAAATACCAAGTAATGAAAGTACATACCATTTTAATCCAACTTCCAAACTTACTGCATGTGAAATGAAAATGAAAATAATTTAATCCAACTTCTTATAGTTAAGGATAATACAATAAGCACACGTATAGTTATTTAATGGAATAATGTATCATATTATTTAAGAAATATAATATCAATTTAGTATTTCACAAGAATATGGAAAATATTAAGGATAAAAAAATATAAGAACTTTCCATAATTACCAACAGGTAAAAATGTAAAACTAGGCAATAATTAAGTTAACTAGGGTGAAGAATCCTGTAGTCAGCCACTTTCCAGTGTTCGGCCACATTTGTGTATTTTCTGTGGTATTTTGTTATAAGAAAAAAAAAAGTCTATTCTGCGATACCCCAGTGCTAGGCCAGTCTTATGTAGTTGAATCAGTAATGCCAACATTAATTTGTACTATAACGTTAATTGTTTTGCGGTAGTGGTATGGTGTGTCACACTGAGCTGACTGTAAGATGGCGATCTTAATGTTTTTGTGCTAACCACGTGCTCTTCAAATTAAGGTAAGTTACAATGGTAATATTGAATTTGTTCTTAAATGAGTCTGTGCATTTGATGTAGAATGAGTCAAACTACTATATTAGATTATAAAAATGAAATTTGTTCTCAAAAAGTAAGAAAATTTAAGGGAGTCAACCACCGGGTACAGACTGTTTACTCTAGTATTCGGCTAAGATGACTGACCAATGGTTACTGAGAGAAAACATTATTTTCTGTTAAAATTAGGCTCGCGTGTTATTTTTTTATGTTCCTTTTACTAAACTGTTTTATTTCAGCCAACTAATACTGGATATCCAGTAGTTGGCCACAATAAATTGAAATGGCCGAATGCTGGTGATCACTATTGATTATTAATTTCCTGTGGTCGGCCATTCAGTTTGGTTGTTAATAATGTGCGGCCGTGTGTTTTTGTAATAATTTATACCCAGTATTTTAACAGAATTCAAAGATTATTCAATGCACAGGCCATTAAAATTATAGTTTAAAAAAATACTAGTGCCATAACAGTATAGGGTATATACTATTATTTTACATCTATTGAAATTGTTTTCAGGTATAGCAATTTAAGTTTTGTTATTGTGTCTTCCAATAATTTTATCGCCCAAAAGAAAAATTATTGATTTCTTCTATTTTATTTTTGCATTTAAAATTAATTAATATATAGCATATATTTTACTTTCTGTTCATTAATTCTGCACAAATCTCTTTAAACACAAAATCATGAAAACGCTTCAAATTTTTACCGTTATAGCCTAAACATCCTTTCTCGCTTGTTCTATGTAAAAATACTAGATTCAAACGACATTCAAAATTCATCTTTTTTAAATAATCCATCATTTCCTCCTCTGAGCCCCTAAAATATGTTATTTTGTTTATTAATAAACTATGAATATCATAACTGGATTTTTTTCAGATAAAATAGTCAAAATCCAATACTACAATTTCAGGCATTCACTTTGGAAGCATCTAAAATGGCTACAGGAAAACGGCCTCAGTACCACAGATACTCTACCAACGCCATGTCAGAGGTCTTGAGGGCTATAAATGATGACAAATTATCAGTTCGGGAAGCTAGTCGGCGCTTTGGAGTACCCTGAACTTTGATTCAAAGTTTCACTGCAGGATGGTGATCGCAAAATGGGACCCGACCTGGTATTGTCTAAAGAAGAGGAGCTTAAACTTGTGACATGGCTGGAGGATTTAGCTAAAAGTGGTTTTCCACGAAAGCCAGATGATTTACTAAATTCAATCCAGCAAACTGTCACGGCGACAAAAAAATAAACACCATTCGTAGATGGTTGTCCTGGAAAGAAATGGTATTGCAGTTTCATGAGATGTCATCCACAACTTGTTACAAATACACCCAAAAGTTTAACAAAAGGTAGAGCCAGAATTACCAAAGAGTTAATTAGTAAATGGTTCAGGAAGCATTGGAAGATTATCGAGATATAATAGGTGAAAAAGAAATTCTTTCTGATCCAGATTGAATTCTAAATGGAGCTGAAACATCGTTCAGCATGTGTCCAAAACCTGGCAAAGTAATAGCACCTAAGGGCTGGCAAAATGTTTATGCCATTAAGTTGAGCAATGAAAAGGAAACTATCACAGTTTTATTAGTTTTTATAGCCAATGGTAAAACATTACACCCTATGGTTGTATTTCCATTCATTAAACCACCACTTGGGGTTGTAGATAGTATGCCAAAGGACTGGTTCTTGGGAAGAAGTGAAAGCCGCTGGATGAGAAGTGAATTATTTTTGAAATACTTAGCAAATGGTTTAAATATTTGGTTAATTAAATAAAATATTACAAAACCTGTTTTATTATTTGTCGACGGCCATAAGTCTCATCTTACTGTCGAACTAAGTCAATTTTTTATTGAAAACAATATAATTTTGTACACGTTGCACATCAAACACAACACATATTCTGCAGCCTGCTGACATAAGTGTATTTAAACCACTAAAATATTAAATCAAATTAAATATTAAATTCATAACATATTGAAATATATTTTAGTGGCATAATTTTCTGTAATTGCCTATTTTATGCTCGCAAAGATAGTTTGCTTTTAATGACTGTAACTTTACTTAAAAGTAAGAAAAATTTAGTTAAAACCAAACAGGTGCAAATAAATACAATCTCAGTTTTTATGAGATAATGTTATAGCTAAAGCAATTTTTTATGAATATTTTTAGCAGGTTAGTTATTTTAGCCTATAGGCATAAGCTTATATTTTTTATTATAACAATATTAATGATAGGATTTATAGTTTTAAATAAGACAATGGAATCCACTTTATGTAATATAAGATTTATGTTTTAAGCGACCTATTATTTATGTATTATTATATTTAATATTTTAATTCAAATGACAGTAGAGATAATTTTATTGTGAACATAAATAAAAAAAGTGTTTTTTTAAGATATATCTTTGTTTCTCTGATTTTATTTAAATACTACTAATTACTAACACACATGTGGCCGAATACTGGATTTATCGTGGACGACTAATGGAATTTGATGTCCGACTACTAGTGATTGTGTTCTATTTTAATTAAGTTGACATTTTCTTTTCAAACTATGATAATATATCACTATAAATAGTTTCGTAGGTTAATAAATTTCATAAGATACCAATAAAAAAATGCTAGTAGCGTCAGTGATGTTAACACAATAAAACAGAAAAATGAACAAGAACATTACAATAGGTAGCCGACTACTGGTGCAGTTACCCTATATATAGTTTATTATTATTGTATTTATTGTTAATCGTATGTATTTGTATGGTACTTGTGTACTTTTCTGTGCTGGCCTGTCATAGGTCTCACGATTGTTAGCCAGCACTATAATAAATTAATTTATTATTATATTGACCTTATTCATCCATTAATAACAAATTTAGTTAGCATAAACAACATATTTATTCGTGCCAACATTTGGTAAGTCTTTGGGCCAGTTTCATAGTCAGACTTAGTGTGCATCAAAAGTGTGGCGCTATTCTAAATAAAAATACAAGATGAAACCTACCTAGATCAGAATGTAATGGGATGGTTTCATATGCAAAACTGGCCCATTACCTTCAAGTCTAGGTAGGTTTCATCTTATGTTTGGTTTCGAGCCGCACAAAGTCTGACTATGAAACTGGTCCTCTATTAGCTTACCACACCAAGAGTTAAATTTTGTATCATTCCATACAAAAGAACTAAGACACTTCTTAAATTTATCATTACAGATGAGTGTATGAATAGCTATATTCAAAGCTTAATTTTTAAGCTGGTTAGATGACATTTTTTACCTAAATTATATATATTCAAATATATAAATAAAATTATGATAATTATACATTGCAGCAGTTACCAAACAGCAAACACTGAGCTTTTATATATCTTAAAATAATAGTTTATAAGGCTTGCTAATGTAAGCTAGCAATGAAGCAGTGATATAAATGTATTAAGATGCTTACCAGAAAAATAATTAAATAACAAATATAACCTCATTTTAAATTTATGATGGTGATGAAGTACAAAGTTATTTAATTAAAGTAACTACCTAGTTTAAAATTATTGGATAGTGCAAGTTGTCTTGAAAAACGTTGCTCTAGTACTTCACTGTCACATTATGGCACATTCTTATTTTCAATATAAAACATGTAGAAAACATGATTTGTTGTAAAAGGCAAAGCACACAAAATAAAAAGGTGATTATATATAATTGATAATTAAATGGTAATCACATAAGTTTTCACAGTAATTTATTTACATAATTTTTATGATTTTAACTAAACTTTTCACTAATTGAGATTTTTTTTTTCCCCAAGTATTTAATATTTTCTTGCCTTTCATAAAACTTGTTTATGAATGAAAATAATGTGGCCCCTAAAACAGAATTGTATGTCTACTGAAAGAAAAAGACATTCAGTCAGAGGGAGATGAGAAAGGAAAGGTAGAAGGGCCTAGACAGTTAATTTTTCCGAGGGAAGTCCGCTAGAAAATTTGACTGTAGCGTTAGCCAGTAAAAGTTTAGTTTTTGTAAATACCCCACTAAGGGGTACATAAAATTCAAGGGGGGCTCTGCCCCTCCTCCAACTCACCATTTATACAGCCTTGGATTGGAGGGGTGAGGTTGGGGATAGGAATGCTTAGAAAAATAAAAATAAATTATATTGTAAACTTAACTATCACATAATTACCACATAGTTTATCAAATGAACTTATGAAAGATCTCAAATCAAATAATATATTTTTTAATAACATTATAAATAAAAATTATTACTATTTAATTATCTTTTTTTTTCAAGAGCACAAGCTAAGATTTATTAGTGTGGCTTCAAGTCACTTCTGCTCCTTATCAAGAAATTTCAGCATTTAGTACTAATAATCCTCCTGTAAAAACTACAGGTGCCCTATTATTTAATGGTTTATGAATGTCTAGTGGAAAGAGAAGCTTTCTTAAAAGTATATTAGACACAAACAAGATCAATTGTGTAATCTGAGCAATCAGGTTGAGGAGGGTAGTTCTAGGAGACTTAAGTGACTTTTTTTGCACAAATTACATATAATGATTTAAAATTGCTTTTAATAGTTGGTAACTTTGTTTGTGACTATTAACTTTAACCAAACAAGTCCAGTGTCACATTTTTTTAAGGAATGGAGTATATGATTAAACAAGACACAACTGCTATATCTTGATATTTTTGTAGGTTGAGAAAAAGAAGACATACTCATTGTAAAGAACTGACACTCATATGAATGTTGACATAAATGTAGGCTTACCATACATCCCGGTTTGACCGGGACTGTCCCGGCTTAAAGGTATAGTCCCGGTGTCCCGGCCGGTTTTTCATTTTGTCCCAGTCAGAAGAAAATGTTAAGAATATGAAAAATAAACAAAAAAATATTGACTATAGATAAAACAAAAGCAAGTGCAACCGATATTGTTATCGAACTTAAGAAATTGATAAGCCTAACAAATCTTGAAGAAAGGTGGGATAAGAGATCCATACCACAAGGAGCAAAAAAATTTTAAGGCACTAGAGGAGCCTTGAACCATTAATGTTGATATAGTTATGAAAGCATTTACAAATTTTTATAATCGATGTTTGTCCTCCCTTGATCTATGGGAAAATAGTTTCGGTGGAGCATAATCTTTTGTCTGGATAGGCAACGATGAGATTATATGGACCGAAATTGAAAATTCAGCAGAAAAAACTAATGAAACACTTGGAAATGTTGCAATAAACTTAGATGAACTATTTGATGAAGTGGTAGTTGCCAAGGCATTTTGACCTTCAAACTTTGACACTTTCAAAACTACGAACTTAAATTGTGAAGAAAGGTGGGTTCAACTATTCAATCACTTCAAAGACCAGAACATTTCTGTATCTAACCTCGGCCGAGTTGTGGAGTCCATTTTCTGCTTTCGAGGCAGGTGAATGGGTGTTTTCACTGATGAACAATATATGGTCTCAAGAAAGAGGAAGAATGATAAAATCAACAGTTTAGTGCCTAATGTGCTACAAAATAAATATTATCGTCGTCATCGTCATCGTCATCGTCGTCATCATCATCATCATCATCATCATCATTATTATTATTATTATTATTATTATTAGCACTGCGTCTTACAACCCGTTTGGGAAAATAAACATTGAAATAAGTTGCAATGAGTTTTGTGAAAAGATAAAGAATAACAAAGCATTTCTAAAAAGGTTTACACAAGTAACAAATACGATTGGTTTAAATCAGATAATAATTAGTGTTTTAGCTGTAGACTTTAAGTTTGTTAAACTCCCTAGCCTATAGTAAATTATACTTTATAACTTCATATTTTTACTCATACTTTTTTCTTTAATACATTCAAGTATAGCTATATAAGAGTTTGGTTTCAGTTTTCATCTAAATGAATGATCAAAAATAGCTTTTAAATGGGAATTAATTTTCAAAAATGTATATTGCCAATGTCATCATAAACATCCTTTGGATTGGTAAGGGATAGGGGTGGGGGAAGGGGGGTGGAAGCTTGTAAGTGTGTTAATGCTAATTTCCACTTCTACGCCAATGGGGTTTTGCATCATGAGTCTCTTCCAGTAAAACGCTAAAAGTGTCCTGGTTTGAGAGGAAAATATTATGGTAAGCATACATAGACTCATATAATTTAGCATTTATTTATCAGGACAGAACAAACTATTCATACTTAAAAGGGTTTCTACCTTGTTTGAGAAATTCCAATGAGCAGCTCTACAAGCTGCCTGAAAAGAAAATTGATAAAATAACTGACTAAATTGTTGTGAGAAGAATATTACTACCAATGTGTAATCTGTTTTTGAATAGATATTTTACCAATCTATAAGAAGAACTTATTTTCAGAGACTTTGAGATAAATTTAAAAATACAGCATAAAAAATATACCTTTAAAAATGGTCAATTCTATCATCAACTTTTACCAGAACTTTATAAACTACAGTAGCCCCATGGCTTCTTTGGTGCTGACTGACAGCTCACAGCTGACTTCTGACAGTCAACATATAGGTATATACCTAAATTTGGACCGTCAGAAGTGACAGCTGCTAAACACATGTTTTTGCAGATCATATGGTTCGGCGTAGGGATACATAATTTGGTCTAGTAGCTTTTCAAAGCTTTTATCTGTAAGTCAGCAACAAAGAAGCCATGGGGATACTGTACGTAATATTACTTCAAAAAAATATTGTACAAATTTTCTAGTTTAAGCTTAGATTAAAATGCATCTGGGCAACTACACATGCAAGCATAAGTCATGGGGTCAAGACAACCTGCACCATCATTACCTGCACACCAGCCACCAGGGTCACTTTAATAGTCGGTAATCATTACAACTACAGTGACTACAGAAACTTTAAGACAACCATTCAACTATAGAATCTTTCTTTGGGCTTAATTAGAACATCTTACTATTTTAAGCTAAATTTATGCACTGAATAAAAATAAAGACTAATTAAATTTAAATTAGTTTATACTTCCAAGTCAAACAAAATAATTAATAATGGTTTGTTTTTGCAAAATATACTTTAGGGCTTACATATCACTTTCATTGAATAAGCTAATATTTTACAAATCTTATTGAATGAAGTGTTATAAATATTAATTAATATTTATATAAAGTGTAAATACTTTAATTAGGTTGAATTAACTTTTATAAGGTCTGATGTGAAAATAATATATTGAGTTTGTTATGGCTCAATATTTTGTGTAAAGTGATTGCACTTTCTCTTTAGCAAAGCCTTATTGCAAAGTTAACATAAAAAAAGGTTCTTATTTGATTTCTTGCAGCTACCACAAAAATTCCCAATATATTTATAATATTTGTAGCAACAATTTGCTATTTAGTTACTTTTACTCAAGTTGCCAACATGGGGTTAAGTTAAATTAATCCGTATGTATCAATATATTGTCTTAAAATTCCTATAGTCTTTTACAACTAAATGCAGGTGAGTGCGGGGTTATTTTGAGCTTACCACAAGATAACAACCATTATCACAAGAGGAGTAGTTGCTATTGTCACGACATTCATCACAATCACTGATGGTGAGTAGTGTTAAGTCACCATCACCGTGACCTTGACATACTTTGTCCTCCTCCCCTGCTTCTTTCACGTCTCCCCCACCATCCTCCTCTGTCCCACCCCCACACCGCGCAAGCAAGGGCGAGGAAGTGGCTGACAACTTTCTGCGGAATGGGTTACGTAGCATATTTACTAAGCGCTGTTGCTGTTTTTTCAAAGTCAAGCTTGACCGATCATCCTGGAAAATGTTACACAAGTCTTATCACACTCGGTGGCGTGCCATGGAATGTGTTTCAAGACATGTGATTTAGGCCCATTTGACTGTATTGTGTGCATCTCCTCCCCCCTCGCATCACAAACTACTTGTGAATGGAAAGCAACCCTTGAATCAAAAGTGAACACAAAATATCAAGCAGAAACTTAAAACACAAAACTTTAATTGCTAAAGAGTTATTTAATATGTACCCAGAGAGATGAAATGTATTTTATTATAATGATGTAACATATCCAGGATGGTAGCACTATGAAGTTTGCCGACATGCCAACACAACAAACACTGCTTAACTAAGCTGAAGAACTAAGATGGCAACTTGCATTGGTTAGCAGATTCGAGGCAGATAGCTACTTCACGTGTAAAGGTATTAAAATCCAGGCAACAAATTGAAAATTAGCAAAACTATTAGCGTGAAAAGTTTTTCCGTAAGATAAACATGATTTAAAATTAAAATAAATTAGTGAAAATTATTCTTTTGGAAAGAAGGAACTAGTTTAATTGAGAAGTGTATTTAAATAGTATGGTAGGTAAAAATAAAAAATACAAAGAATTGGAAAAGTATAAACTAAAGTAACTAAATTTGGTAGAAATACAATCTGAGCACAGGCAATATTAGACATAAAAAGAAATGCTAGGTTACACTGCTAAAGGCAAAGGCTGTGCCGTTAAATTTTTTTTTATTGGTGTGATAAAAGAATAAAGAAACAGGTTAAAACAAAATACTCCTTTAGGTATATTTAGATATTTTAGTCATAAACAATAAAAATTTACAGATTTTAGCATTATTTAGTGACTTGTTATTTAGAGATAAGCATGCCTCTTATGAATTCAAATCACATCTTAAATTTTGCATTAAATCAAGTAATGGATTATTTGGAATTCAAAGGTCAATAACTAAATTACAAACGTAATCATAACTAGTATGCCTGAATGCTATCCTGTTAATCAAGTTAGTAAAGTGACATGATATTTGTAGGGCAAAACATGGTCAAATCTGATATACCTAGAGAGATATTAATGATTAATTCAGGAGTGTTTCTTCATTTTTACACATTAACTATAAATTCCTTGAAATTATCAACATCGCCAGATAATTTAAATGCTCTAGAAGCTTTTAATAATAAACATAAGGATAGATAAGGCTAATTTGACATTTGGCCAAAAATGTAATAAAAACAGCTATTTGTAAATAATAATTCATTATTTTGAAAACTAATATAGGTAAAGTGATTAAAGAAACTATTTACTTGAGCCTATAATATTCAAACTAAATAATTTCAAATTCACTATTAGTGATGGGTGTCAAATTTTACTGTGATGTTAGTTAATCAACTTGGTTAAACTATCAAAATATAAATAATAAAGATAATTCTACAAATAAATAACTACAAAGTGTATTTATCTTCTGAAACAACCCAATGACTCATTAAAAAAAAGTGGGATGCAAAATAATGCATTTAATTATTTTCGACACATGTGAAGTTCAAATACAGTCCATAATCAAATTTTCCCTATAATTGTAATAAATATTCAATACCTATTCATATATTTGCTGATGTGTAAAACATTTTCAAACGAGTGAACCAACTGTGATACCTTCATCCATTAAAATAAATATCGATAATAAATTTATTTGTGAAAAATGAATACTCACCAAAATTACCAAAATCCATTTTGAAAGAATAAAAAACAAGATAAAAATATTAATAACATCATTAGATTATTTTTCGGGAGTTTGTATATAATATAGGCCTACTAACATAGCATTTTTAGATGCCACTTTTTAAAAGTGGTTAGTTTACTTGATAAATAGTAGCTTACTCACAGTTACTTTTCAAAAATCTAATTTTTGAATTCTTTATAAAATTTCAACCTTAATTAAGTGCTAAATTAAATTTATTATTAGAAAACAGTCAGATACAGAATCATGAAAACATGACTATCTGAACAGGATTTGGTTCACATTTCAAAAGAAACCTTAAAGAGAGTTGTGGAATAACAGTAGTACGTACATCCATGACAGTACTATAATATTATTTGATAGTTTTGTTGATTATTATATGAATATAAAAATTGACTAACAAACTACTTAATAACAGGCTGTCAAACATTGTTTGACTAATGCAAATATTGAAATGAAAAGAATGCTCAAAGTTTATGAAACAGAAAAAAATAATAATTAAGATGTTCTTTTAAAACGAAAGATAAAAACTAAATAAATTGGGTAAAAAATTAACTAGTTGTTTATACTTAAAAAAAGGTATTTTATAGTTTATACTATAACAAAGATATTTTATATGCAAATAATTAATTATAATTCATTTTAGTCCAAAGATCAATGGAAAAGTGGCAATAGTTTGCTGTAAAGTAATAAAAAAGTCACTGTTTGAAATAGTATTATTATTGCTTATCAAAAAAAAACTGTTAATGGTAGCGGTAGCATTGTTACTAGAAGCACTGTATTTCGCAAAATCGATTACAGATAAGCATTTGAAAATTTATTATTGTTGAAAAACTAAGGGTCAATGTTATAGTGGACTAGTAAGAATATTTGTCAGATAGTCACTGGTTAGAACCAACCATTGATTACAGACCTAAATATAGTGTGTAGGCCTTGCCCTTCTATCCTCCTTCCAATGTGTAATCTAACACAGCCATTTTTCAATTTATAAATGCCTGAATTTGAGAAGTTGCCCTTTATTTTAATTAGAGATGTCACGATACCCATTTTTCTCGATTCCGATTCTTGAATAATTCCTTTTTCATAATTTTTCCAATTATTATTGTATAGAAAATCTAACGTGCCTGATACCCTACTACCCTCTCAATGAAAAACTTAGACTCAACCATTACAACACATGGTCGATTGAAACAATCTCACAATCTTATAGATATTTATTAAACACACAAAGTCTTCAAAACTGAAAATCAAAATTCAAATAAACTCAAAATTAATGCAACCAATTACAGATCTCATAACAGAAAGAAAAACACATTCCACACGTTACAAAAATGTAAAGTGGTCCACTATAAGTGATCATACGTACGTTAGCTCACCAGAAATTAGTGATGAAGTTTTGGCAACAATATATCGGACTACGCTCTAAAACTATTGAATTAAAATAAACATAAGTTTTTTTATTTATTTTTATTGACTATGTCTATTTTTGTTATACTTTTTTATTAAACTTGTCATATTCAAAGTGCTAAATAAAACGTTGAAAAATTGAAAAAGGACACAAAAAATATAATTACAGGAAAGTGGCCATTTTAATTTGATAGGAATATCTTAGCTTTTGATATAAACGGTGTGATCTATCAATTAATGAGTATATATTGATATATTATAGAAAATTGCAATCCATAGTCTATGTATTATATATATCAATTGTTTGAATAGAATCAATTCATTAATTCTGACAGTCTCACCTAACTTTTTATTTACAATTTGCCTGCATTTAAGTGAAACAGCAACTAAATAAATATGAGAAGTAATGGATTATTTGTATTACCTATTCTGACTGTTGCCTTTTGTTTAATTGCCAGTTTTATTGAAAGCTAATAATCGAAGTAGTGAGAATTGTAATATTAAGATCAATTCTCGATTCTTTCGATACCAGTAAGAATCAAGGGTATTGAGGAATTGAGTTTGACAGCCCTAATTTTAATCTGTCCCCTCCCCTTCCAATCATATGTATATGATAAAGAATAAAGTGTTTTATAATGGTGGATTTAACAGGGATAACAAAAAAAATCCAGGCGGTGTTCACATTCACAACTTTTTATTTTAGATACGAGAACATTTATTTTTCAATTATGTGTTATGCATGTTGATAATGGCTATCAAATATATCTACAATCTTACAACAGTTATTGTAATCATTGATATTAGATTGATTTATGTAATCATCAGAATACATTAATATTTTGATTCTAGACAGTTTAAACTATTCGTGAAAAGTAGGGATTATCAAATATATCCAGATCTTAATTAGCTAAAAATTTGTATTACTTACCTACCTTCTCTATGGCATTAGGAACTCTTAAGCTCATTGCTGTACTTACAAAAATATGCCACCTATCCCTATCTTAAGATAGTTCTATCCAGTCCACCTCATTACACCCTATCTCTTTCAGGATCATTCTAATGTTATCCTCCCATCTTCGTCTAGTTTTCCAGTCAATACCCTGAACAAGTTTCTAGATTTTACCATTAATGCTGCATGTTCTGCCCACCATAATCTAAGAGACTTGATTATATTAACAATGTCTTGTGATAGATACAGGGTATGTAACACACCATTATGTAACCTCCTCCACTCTCAGGTAGCCTCATCCCCCTTTGGACCAAATATCTTCTTAAACACCTTGTATTTGAACACCCTAAATTTGTTTTCTTCATGTAAGGTAAGAGACCATGTTTCACACCCGTAAGAAACAACCTGTAAAATTAATGTTTTATATAACTTATTCTGAGTTTTATATTCTTGGACAGCAGGCGAGATGTCAACAACTTACTGACCAAGCTTTTCCAAACTGTAAATCTTTATCTAATTTCCAATCTAGTATCGTTATCGCTAGTTAAAATTGTTCCTAAATATTTAAACTCATTAACCCCATCAAATGATAAGTTGTTCACAGTAATCTCTAAACTATCTCCCCCAATCTATGTTATCATATACTTAGTTTTTTCAGCATTCACTTCTAAACCTATTCCGTATTTCTTGAAACAGCTTCCTTACTATTGCCTAACAAGGCTAAATCATCTGTGTATCCTAATAGCCGCATCATAGTGTTTAATTTCATCCCTTCCATTCTCTCTTGCATTACTCTAATAGCATACTCTATGGCTAGATTAAATAGTATCGGGGAAATTGCATATTCTTGTTTTAACCCATTACATATTTCGAAAGTATCTGAAAAATGACATCCAACTTGTATCTAATGACTTAGAAATCTACGAAAACAGTGTGGAAACAATACAAAATAATGTAATCTATAGGGAAGGAAGTCAGCCTTAAAGGAGTTACATTAGGTCTTGATAGGAACAAATAAACTTATCACTTTATTTATTTATACACTCTTTTGCACTTTCAAATCTTATCATAATTTTGAATTCTCATAAATATTATTTTATAAGAATGATTGAATAAAAGGAATATTTCTGAAAATTTTAAATTATGTGTAGTTGTGAAAATGATCAGAAGATCTACGTGTGAAGAATGTATGGTGAAATAAAGAGAGTATTTCATTTTGTTTTAACAAGACATGACTCAAATATTTTTTCAATTTTGCTTCCTCCCTTATCACCTAGATTACATTATTTTACAATGTTACTGTTTATAAATAATTATTTTGTTTCTCAATATATTGAAATTGGTTGCAACAAATTATTAAAAATATCCATCCTTCTCAACAATAGAATTATAACCTTTTATCAATCATATTTATTTTTAAACTAATGATTAGCACCCTAAATTTAAATAATAGCTTCAATCAACGTTGTGAAATTTTGATAAGAAGATTGTCTGTGGATTGACATTGTAAAGGATTTATAAATTATTATTATTATTATTATTATTATTATTAGAATGTAACCACTAAATAGAGCAAACCATAACTGTTGTAACATAATGAAAGTGCAATTAATCTTTATCAAAGCATCACCTTGAAAACAATCGAGAGGAAAAATTTAAAACTAAATTGACATGTTCAAAAGTTTCCTATCATTTTCAATATTTTGGCCAATGGCTTTAATTAAATGTTAGCATTTTTTCTCACAAAAATGAAAACTTTGTAAACACAGTGTATAATTTATAATTTGGAGTAATTATTAATCCTTCTTTCAGATCTATTCTGCACTTCCAATTAATTTTGATGTTTCATTCCGGCCACTTCCCTTGTGTCTCCGACATTTTGGTTATCTGACCACCTGTTGATCCCATTTAGGTCAGATAGTTGGGACTCTACTGTAGGTAGAAAAAAGAAGCACAGAGAAATATTTCAAGAAGATTATTGTTAGTTTATTTCATGCTTTAGTATAAAACTTCCAAAATCATCCGCTTCATAAGCTTAAGCGTTAATAAAGTGAAAGAATTACAGCATAGCCAAAAGAAAGCTACCAAATAAAAATACCTGTTGTTGGATAGGTTGCTGGTGCTCTGGAGAGTCCACAAAGGTTGTCTCGATGGAGAGGTCACAACCTGATGGGACTTCTTCACAACCCAAGTCTTTGAGTGCACCATTAATCATGTCAATTTGACGTTGCAGCTTACGTTCATGACAATGGAGTTCATTTGTTTCCTTCTTAATACTGTCCACAGTCGAAAGCCTTTAAATGGTAAATAGTAAGATGCATAAAGGTGAAAACGAAGCCATCATATATTTAAAATGAAATGAAACTATTTTATTCCAGTGATTCAATAATATGAAACTTGTCATGCAAGAATTTCTGTGAGTGAACTACCTGGAGTAGGAGAAGAGTGTGCAAAGGTGTATCAATAGCTAAATATCAAGGATATGTACTCGGTTGAGTTAGAAGTATATTTCATGCTTGACTATGACCCGTTAAGTCTTTGATATGGGCCGCAATTGGGTGCATTAGAAGTGTTTCTCCTCCCCCATCCCACACAAAAAAAAGTGTTGTTTTTCCATTCTATTTCTAGCAAATGTTGGTGTATTTAATTAAATGCAATGATTTCATAGTATTCCCTTAGAATGGATTTGATAGCTTAACACTTGCAATAAGAGCATACTAACAAAAGAAATTAGGTGTTTTAGAAAATAATCTTTTAGTAAATAACAGAGGCCGCAAAGCCTGTGGAAAAAACACTAAAACTTGCTATTTCCCTGGTTGTAAGCAATTAATTTTATCTAATCTTAGGGAAAAGGATGAGGAAGATGAGGTTTTCCAGGCCACCGGAGTCATCTATAAATCAAAGCAACTTAAACTGTTATCTAAATTGATAGTGGCTGATTTTATTGAATAGTTTGGGTTTTGATCGTGACTAAAGTGGTTTTTGTGTAAAGTGGTTCTCCATAGCTTTTCCAAACTATTTCTAGTGATGGCCCTTAAAAATTGCCTCTAATTCAGTTCCCTTAGGGCTGGATGATTTGTGTTAAATATAATTAATACTAAGACTATAGCATACAAATCAGTGCTAGTAGTACTAATTCTGACTATCCTTATTAGTAAATGTTATATGAATAAGCACCTCGCCAGCGAGTCAGTGGAGGACTTGCGACTGTCGGCCTTCTGTTCTTCTCCTGTGTGTCTCGCACGCTGGTCTCCAGCTCAGATAGTTTGTTCCTTAGCCACTCAACAGTGAGGTTGTCCACTGTGAGTGTATTGGGTAGCAGCTTGCCCGAGGTGTCTTCTACCAGTGTGTCATCAAAGGTGAACGGTACAGGACTGGCGGGACTAGTCCTATAAAAAAAATAGCTTAGAGAAGCGTGTTTCAAATTGTACTCTGCCATAGTTATATAAGACTACACGAGGCAATTTTCTTAGTTTTTCACACTATGAAATAGTATCAGTAATTAGAATTGCTAGTTTTTTTAAAATCTGAATAAAGGTGAAGACAGAACATGTGATGTTTTCCATTTGTTTTATTATTTTGTACTTATAAAATTAAACTGTAGCTTTTGAATGTTCATTATATTGATGTAAAGATTTTTATGAGGGCTCCAGTAAAGTTTTTTTTTTTCCTGGTTCAAGGGCTCCTTTAATCTAAATGTTTTGGTAACCCATGGCTTAGAGCAGAGGTTCTCAACCTTTTTGTACCTTAAAGCACATTCAAAACTAATGGTAGTGCGGTGGGCACCAATTACTTTTTCAAGGCAAATTTACTAACTCCCGCCAAGCTCAGAGGTCAGCCTCAACGCTATGGCCGGTCAACTGCCATGTTAGTTTCCAACAGCGATTGTGACTGTGACATTACTATTTAACTACTCGCCATCATTTTGGTGCTTGGGTATATTTTTAAAATATATATTTAGTCTGTGTTTATTCAGGCAACAAAGCTGGGTAGACCCATTTCAAGATATTTACAAAGGAAATAGGAAGTGTTAGCATGGTATTAGCGAGTGTGAAGAGAATGATGGAAGGAGGGGGCGGGGGGCTAGGTCTTTGAGATTAGGAAAAAGAAAAACCATTCATCTTGAAACTACAGTGGTTCCGAATAAAAGTACACTTAATGAGAGGGAGGGATTGGAAAGAGGTGGACTTTCAATCACCAACTTCTTGAGAACAGCATACCTGGAGATAAGTACAAATTTGATTTTAGTTGGAAAAGTGACAGATTAAAATTATTAGTCAAGAACATTTCAGCTGTGGTCGAAACGTGGCGGGCATACGCAAAAAGCTCGGTGGGCGCCATGGCACCCGCAGGCATAGGGTTGGGGATCCCTGGCTTAGAGCATAGCACAATACTTGTAGTTGAGAGATGTGGATGGTACATTTACAATAAAGCAAAGGGAGAATGCAAGGATACGGAAATGTGGAGAAAATTAGGGAAGATGGTTTAAGTACAGAGTTGTTGTTTTTTGAGTTATATGCACAGTTTCTGGCCTAACCAGGGGGGCAAGGCAGGGCCAGGGGCCGAGAGCACGAGGGGGGAGGGGGCGGGTGGCAGGTGGGTGGGCGGGCAGGTAAGTAGGTAGGTAGGAAATACGATAAAATAATAATAAAATAATTTATTAGCTATATAAAAAAAATTACAAAGTATTTTCTCTTTTCCAAGTAAATATGATGCCTATATTAAAAGGTGTTAATGTATGCACTATATTTAACATTATAAATAACATTCCAAAATGAAGAATAAGTACTTTTAATTATGTTTAAAATATGGTTTCAGATTGGGTAAGAAAAAATGATTAAAAGTAATGAAATAATGTGATAAAACTTAAAATTACATTATTTTGAATGTAAAATATAAAATGTAATTAAAAAACTTATAATTTATAACAAAACTGTGATCTTTTACAAGTGTTGGCAATCCAAAACCTAAACATATGATTTTTACTGTCATCCAGGTAAAAACCTATCATGAACAGACTTAACATGTTAGAAAGGAGACAGAGAATATTATATAACAATTTTGAGGAATTACAACTAAACACACCAAGTAGGACTTGTAGCTTACAAGCCCATTTAATTTGATGAGGACAGAATGGATGATGCTTACAAAATGTGTATTAATATTTGATTAATATAATATCAAATAAACCCTACACATTAAAAATATAGTCAGTCCAGTATGAATAATCGTGGTGAAAGTTAAGTAAATATTGAATATAAAATAGATTATTTCTGTAGACTGATTCTGTAAATAGTGGCCTCAATACACTATCACTAACTTACTTGTGTCTCTCTGTAAAGTCGGAGTATTCTTCATGTGGCCTGATACTGTCTATACTGGACTCAATACGAGATTGTATTTCCTTGAAGTTGTCAGAAGAAAAGTTGAACAATTGAGTAACCTCTTGTAGTAATGACCGCCTGCAATACACAAATATAAGTAAATGTTTTAGAAAATAATTTCAGACACAATGCAATGGAACTGTAAAAATTATTTAATTTTTTTATTTGAGATTGGTATTTGGTTGAAATTTTTTTAAGCACAATGTCTTAATTTACTACTTGTTCAGGCTATATGCTTAAAGACCAAATTATAATAGGTTAAAAACAACAAACCTTTTTTGCAAAACTAGTTGAAATGTGTTTTTGTTATCATCATAATCATAATCATCACCACCACCACCAGGGGCCAGGCCCCACCAATATTTTACCAACAGTTTGTTGAACATGAAAATTATTTTATTTCTTTTTAACCTATAAAATATTTTCAAAAAATAACCATGAATATGATGTGAAACACCATTCTACATGCAATGAATTAGTGGATTTGTTATACAGTTTTCCAGTCAAGATTATTCATTCCTTGCTCCAATCATCATGCGAGAACTGTACCAGCGCTCGAGTGACTGAAAATAGAAGCTGACGCGGGCCAACTGTGACAAGCCCTCTCAGAAAAGCCACACGCAATGTGAGATATTTCTCATTGTTTCCTTTGCTGATCTTTACACTAGTGAATAGGGCCAGTTTGAGTAAGCCTGCTATATAATAAAGGTGGTTTGTATTTTGTTTTTTCGTTTATGTGTCTGTGTTTTGTATATGTAAGTAAGATGATGAGTGAAAGTGATTAATTAAAATAAATAAAGTATGATATTTACTAAAAACTCAATTTTCTTCATTAAAACTGTAAGAAAAACTTTAAATCAAACAGTTAGGAGCACATAAGCCTAATGACTTTACATTTATGCAAGTGGATGGCAAGAAAAAAAGAACTTTTTCTAAGGCTTGGTTTGGTAAAAATTGTGGTTAACTGTGAGTGAAGAGAAACAGAGCTTATTTTGTTTTTATTGTTTATTGTTTAGTGGTGCGAGGTTGTGGACAACGGTAGGCTGTAAGGATCTTAAAGTTTAAAGTGAAGGAATTAAGAAACATGAGAAATGTACAATTCGTTTGAAAAACGCATGTAAGTTTAAAACATTTGTAACAGTAAATATTGCATCACAGATGGTCAATAAAAACCAAGCATATATTATGGAGAGTAATAGCATGCTTAATATACTGTGGTACTCATGTACTGGAATTAAGAGGCCACAACGAAAATCAAGAATGGGTGATTTTGTAATTATAGTGATTTTTAAAAATTAGGAAATTTTAAATGAATTTAATTTGGAGAGAAAAAATAGCTATCGGTAAGCTTTGACCTGGCCCCACCAAAATGAAAAAATCATGCTATTATTATTATTATTATTATCATCATTATTATCATTATCATTATCATCATTATCATTATCATCATTATCATTATCATCATTATTATTATTATCATTATTATCATTATCATTATTATTATCATTATTATTATTATTATTATTATTATTATTATTATTATTAATGCCATAGCATCAAGGAGAAAGAACTATTTTTCTTTGAACAAGTGTCCCTAATTATTCCACAAATGCTGAGATGCAGTTCTTACGTATTTACGGGTTTAGTTAAATGGTTAAAATAAAGCACCACCTTAATAATCTCTGAAAAGTTTTACATGGTAAAAGTAGTTAAAGTTAAAACATTACAGTGTCTATAGTATCTACATTAGTACATTAGCATTATTGTCTAAAGCGTTGGATTTTTTTTTATCACTGTGTCTTACTATCTGTTCAGGCTATAACTTACACATTTATTTACTCAATGAGGTAGGGATGAGGAAGGAATAGTTTTAGAGGTTATCTACTCACATTTGCATGGAAGGAGAGTGACAAATCATTTAGGGAAAACCACACTCGAAAGACCTGACCAGGTTTCGAACCCCAACCTCCCCGTCTTCAGTATGCCAGTTTAACATGACGAATTAGACCATGCGGTCACTGAATGTTATTTTGATATAAAGTGTTCCCCTCCTTACCAAGCAAGGATGAATGCCTCTTGCATCGCCTGTTGGTACTCCAACAGTCCTGGAAGCAATACGGTTCGAAAGTCCTTCTCGTATTCCACTGCCTCACACAACAAGAGCACATACTCATTGTGAGTGAGGTGGAGTTTGCGGCAAGCTTTCTGGACCCTGTCTCGCACGTCGTCCAACCTTCTGCTGCCACGGCCCACTGCAATGTCACAAACTTGGCCAATTAAGTTTATGTATTTATAAATTACTGTTCAAATGCAAATTCATGAGTAGAAAGAAGAAAAAGGAACCTGGTATTTTGTATCTTAGTTCATTTATTTTGGACATCAGTGAAGAAAGAAAATCAAAATAAGAAACTAATATTTTATTTAAGTTAAAATATGACCGCCTCTGTGGCATTGTGATCAGAGCTTCTAGCTACAGATCCAGAAGTTCCAGGTTTGATCCCCAGTACCTCCAGTTCTTCTGTGACCAAATTACACCCTATATCAGCGTAAGTTGGTATTATCTTCGCCAAAAGATGGGAGCCGCTAGGTAAGTATGGCTCAATTTCAGGCTGACACCATGGAGTTTTTTTATTTAAAATAAAGAATTTAAATAAGTGTTCCAAAAGTAATACACTCTTTAGTAGTAATATAAATAAATATATACATATATGTATATAAGATTTTTCAAATTATGTATATAAGACAATCCTCTTATTTTATAATCTACAGGATGAATGGAGAGCCCAGAACTCCAATCTCAACCAAGTGCATATGAAGTGTTTTTCTGCAATAAGGTTTCTAATTCTTTTTCTAAAGCAAATACCAGCACATTTCTTGCCAATTACCATATGCATACACAAACTTTTTAATTAAGTCGTTTATAACACTAGTGTTTATAGAAATAATTTTCTTCTTCTATGATAGTGTTTAGCTAAATAATAGGAATAGATGACATAGGCTCTTTTATTCTTATTTTTTGTGTGTGATAAAAATAAATATAGACAACTTACATTTGATGACAAATTGTTCTTCAAATTTGGCCCTCATCTGTTTGTATGATTCTAAATACTTTTGATACTCTGTCTTTTTTCTTGCAACATCTTCAGTTAACTGAATGCAAAAAAAACACAAGAAAACATTAAAAGAAATTAAATGGTGTATTCATCGAAAAAGACAACACACAAGAGAGAGCTTTTTGGTTCAATCTAGAAAGATATATTTAGTTCAGTCTGGAGGGATGTATTTAGTTCAGTCTGGGTTTGTTGGATGTATTCGGTTTAAAAATATTTTACTCGTCATTACAACCCCTTTAAGAAGCTTGATACTTTGAAACAATCTTGTGTACGAGCAGACTGGCTTGGTGAGGGTTCAAATAAAAAAATAGAGTTGAAGCGACCCTTATACAGAGAGGAAGTCAGTAAGAACACAGAATGAGGAAGAAAAATTGTGAGGATCTTCACTGGCTTTCACTTGGAATTAATGGGGTAACGGGGTGGACCCATATATTTACAATACACACATTAAATATTACACTTGCTTAGGGGGCACATTATAGACACCTCCTTTGGAAAAAGAAAGTAAAACAGTACCTTAATTTTGTATTTTACTTCTCTCTCTCTTTTTTGCTTCACGTTTTACTAGGTACATGTTCAGGTTATATGCTTATGTACAAATTACGCTAATGGTTTTAGGAATGAGGAAGGTTATATTTATATAAAGTGTGCCTGCATTTGTATTGAAGGAGAGTGAAAAACAATTTTGGAAAAACCACCCTCAGTACACCCGACCGGGATTCGAGCCTCGTTCTCCCCGCTACCGACAGTCTAGTCTACTGCAAGACCACTCGGCCATCAAAGCGAGTTTTCTTTTACTGAACAAGAGGGGCTATCTTCACATAGCTCATCTACCAAATACATGGGTAGAAATTTACTTTTCTTTTGAAAGTTGAGAGAAAATTAGTGTGTCAGGGAAAAATCTTGCAGCACTTAAAATGATAATCTTAAATATCTTAGTAAGTTAAAATAAACTACAGTTTTATTTCCATTTGAAGCTCATTATTTGAAAAATGAAAGCTCATATCACTACAATGATGGACAAAAAAATTACATTCTTGGTCTGCCTTATTGGTAATGTAAAGAGACAGAAAAGAGTAATTCATAAGAGGTATTATTGGAAGCTTTTGATAACTTTATAGATGAACTTTATAACTAACAAATCAAATAAGACACATGTTTATAATGACAAATTAGTAGCTTTCAGTCAATGTTGGTTTCTGAAAGTTCGTTTCATATAGTAATCAGGATGTAGTCAAGCAAACCACGGTCTTTTATTTTGAGATTGTTGTCATTGACAAAGTGTGTTGAAATTTTATTAGAATACAAAATCAAATATACAATAAAAAAAGTTATCAGTAAAATTGAGATTATGGTTAAAAAATGAAAACCTAAGACCCCTATTCAAGGTTTCTAGCTATGCCACTGTTGAGGATTGAACCTTGGCTCTATGTATACTAGAGTATGGTGTGCTAATTATCAGTAGTGTGTAGTGGAGTGTTGCCGGGATAGGCAGAGCTTGTGTTATGCCTGTCATATTTGCTCATCCTTTTGGTCCCTTATTTGACCAATCTGACATAGGCCTTGCTCTTCATTTTTCCTATTAGGTTTAATTTTTCTTGATACTTAGTCAGTAAGAAATTTGCTGGGGAATAATTACAATTCAGAGGTACAGTTTAAACTAATGGAGAATTTACACTCTCATGTTTAGCAGGAGCCAATCATTATTGGTGTGTCAACTTGACAGTAATTACATCAATATGCATGCAAATTAAAGGATTTGCATGATGAAATATTATATTTGCATTAAAGTTGGAGCGCTCAAATATTTTGGTGACAATAGTTGACTGTTGCACCAGCTGAGTGTGAGTGCTAGTTGTATTCACATGTGTAAACTTTGATCAATGTGCCAATATACAAAGATCTCTGACTTCAAGCCACATTCAACTCCAACTTAACTGTCCCGCAAACCACTTAAGTGGACACATGGTCTAAGGCGCCATTCTCATAATAGATTGGACTGCCAATGACTGGGAAGATCCGGGCTAAAATCTCGCTCGGGTGTACTGAGGGAGGTTTTTCCTAAATGACTTTCCACTCTGCCTATGTGCAAATGCATGTACACTCCTTATAAACTCAACCTTTCTCATCCCTGACACACTATCTTAACCAATAGATATGCATATAGCTTGAACAGGTAGTAAAAAAACTATCCCACAAGTAAATTTGGGCACAATATTCAAAATATAGTATAAACCTTTATTTTCATGAAAATTGTTTTGGCAAAATGCTACTTAACCCTGCTTTCCCTGGCAACATTTCATGCCACACCACTGATCTAATAAAAATGTTTGTTCATAAGTTATACTAGAAGTGAGTTGTCTGGAAGCTAGGCCTACTTCACTTCCTAACCAGCCGTGCCAGTGATGGCAGCCAGCCAGAGCTTGTTTGTTACAGCAGGCCCACCAACACACAATATTAATCATCACCATGAAAACTCATTATGTGTTCCACACACAAAAAGTTTCCTCATCTCAATAAATTACAGTTCCTACTTCACCATGTTTCACTTTTGACTACTCACAAACAGTATCAATGCCATACACAAATGAGTTGATGTTAAAAAATTTAATTTGCGGAATGGGAAGCATGATAATATAAATAACCTGAATAATGTGAACTCTCAAAATATAATTATTTAGTCATAAAGGATGGAGAATCTATCACAAGTTGAAATGCTATGAAATAAGTGAAATATGATTAATTATTCCAGTTAAAAAATGAATTTCACAAACTTCATAAATGAAGTGATTAGGTAAAGTCTGTTCAGCATGGGAATTGTTTTCTGAAAGGCCTTTTCCCCTATTAGAACTATAATATTGGTAGGGAAAAAGACCTTTCAGAGAGTAATTCCTACTGTGAATAGAGTATACCTCTATACGTTATGATTATAGAAACTTAGTGTTGGAAAATAAAATAAAATAGTAATTTGTAACTGTGTAGATTGGCAAGAACTAAACAACATGCATTCATTTGTTTAAACCCTTACAATAAAAATATTTTAAGAAATGTTTGATATGAATTATTATTATTATTATTATCATCATTATTCTATTTAGAAAACTGTTTAATATGACAGTGTTTGCTTAAAATTGTGCTCTCAAATTAATACGTTATAAAAAAGCTTATGTAGGCCCAAAGGTTATAATAATAAACTACTGTTTTCCCACCAGGGTTTCCAATATTTTCTTTCAACAAAATTTCCTGTGGTTTTCAGACAACTCAGATTGAAGTATAAGAGAATCAAATTTAATTTTTCATATAAACACTAGTGTGAAGTCATGGTGTTTATAATGAGATAGCTTGAGCATGAAGGAGAAATATAATAAGCAGTCGTTATGCAAATCAATAAGCGGTAAGTAAAACATGTGTTCAAATCAGCCTTTATCATTTAGTCTTTTTTTATGCATACAAACAAGCAAAAATACCCAGTGTTGCAATGGATTGCTGGCAATGCTTTTCTTCGCTTCAAACAGACCAGAAAAAAATTATCTTCATTTTATTTTTTCCTACCAAATTTTAATTAATTTATAAAAATCAAGTCAAAATTTTAAAACCCTGGCTTCGAGGTGCACATGTTCGTGCACAGGAGCCACTAGTTTTTAAATCCCAGACCTATGTTTTCGATTGATCTCAGGCAACGTTCATGACGAACAAACACACAAACTCTTAATTTTATTAATATATATGATTAATATTTAAAGCTTACATTTATGTATACTAACTTCTCAAATGTTCAACTACTCCAGTGTTTATTTTAGTATTTGCCAAATTCTCTGTTTTTTTTCACCTGCCCAGGTGTGTGACAACCCTGTGTACAGATAGTGCGCCTATGTTGAAAATATTTGGTCAGGGTCAGAATTTGATTTCTAGGCTCAGATGTAGTATCATTATTTCACTAAATAAAAATGCAGAGTTGTTGTATATGGTAACTATATAATTTCTATTTTGTATAATTTAAACAAAACTTACAAAATGTTGACCAAAGGTCAAATATAATCTAGGCCTGTTAATAAAGTAAGACTATTTTTACATTTGTTAATATAAATACAATATACATAAAATAGTCGTTAGCTCTTTTAAACACAGTACAATTAGGTTTATGACTAGTGTAATTCAGTAAAATGTGGTGAAAGTAAGTAAATGGTGGGATGATGACTACACTTAGATCTTATTAAAGCATGTGTGTTACCAAGTGGGAATGGTCTTGCCAAGTCATTGACAGGTCTTGTCAAATGTCGCACTGACAGTGCTTGATGTGGGAACAAATAGACTCCCCCAGTGTGGAATTCTTGGCTATAACATTTGAAGAAGTGACAAGAATGCTAAGAGAGTTGGCAACAATTTCCCCGAGTTCAAATTTCCAGTTTTACACTTTTAATAAAATACAACTTTACTAAAAAGTAAGACTATTAATGGGTAACACTTTTTTTTTACATAAAATAATAATTATAAAGGGGGGAAATGTGACATTTGAGTTAGACTATTGTAGGTGTATAATTTCAATAAATATGGTTTTAATGTTGTAATGAAAATTAAATGTCGACCTTCTAATCGCTTACTTGCCTGTCCACCCAGTTCCACAAATGTGAATTTAATCAAATTGTATTAAAAACATACTTTTTTTTAATGAACCCATACACATAGTTCCTGTAATCTCCATTTACCTCAGGTGAATAAGAAATTAAACATTCACAAAGTTGTCAGTAAACCAACTAGTGAGAATGGTTAAAATAACCTTCACTGTGTAAGATGATAATATATCCTGTTATAGTTGTAGTGTGCAGCTGTAAGTTATATTAATAATCATTCTAAAATGGTACAAAGTATATTAGCGTCCTGACATGTCCTCATGTTGTAACAGAGCCTGTGAATGGCCAATAAGTTTTGCTGTGGAGAAATGTGTGTGATAACAAGGTTGTCTGATCATTTTAATATGGATGGTTTACATAATGAATATGTGAATCGTAACACTATTACAGATTTTGCAAGTCTCAGTAAAATTCTTTGTGTAACCTAACTTAATTTATTAGCTATTATGAAATTTGCAGGGTTAGCTAAACTATGTATTATGAACTAAAGAGTTACAAAACTAATATTATTAGCTTAACAATTCCTAAATATTGTTATATGAACTAAGAGCTTGTCTCTAATAAATTTAATATTGCAAAAATCCCTCTACTCTTACTTCTTTGATGTACCGTACGTACTATGATGGCTTTTTGATGTTTGACAATATATAAGCCTACCGTGATAGTAATAATTTAAAAGAGAGAATTAAACAGTCAATAGTGAGTTGTGAGCAAATAATGTGGCTACATTTTTTAAAAATTGTTTTTATCAATTTTTTTAAACATTTAAACTAAAACACTAGAAATAAAACTCTTTTTAATTTAACCATTTAATCGTACCCAACTTCACAATTGAGTTATTAATTTTGTCTTTTATTATTGATATCATTACATGTTGACAAATATTAAAAATCTAAAATTGTGTCTTAGGAAGAAAAAAAAAAGTTCTCTAAAATATTATGATGGTGTTAATTTGCAGTTAACTTAATTTCCGGTTTTTACTAGGGAGGAAACAAAAATACCATAAATGTAATGTTGTGAACCCACATTAAGATTAATCTGTTCAATCTAGGAAGATACATTCCATGTACCTAACATGGCTTTATTCCCTGAATCCCCAACTAAAATGTAATATTTTTTTTAACATTTCTCCACAGTTGAAATGTTCACATTATGAACAAAGAAAATAGTTTTGAATTCAATTAAAGGCTTGGTTAAATATTTACATTATTAGTACCAGTAGTTATTTTATTGATTTTCAGTCCGAGCAAAATGTATGCATGAAAATTAAGATGCTTATCAGGCTTGCATTTTACAGCAGTGGTTTTTGGACTGACGTCAGGGAAATTCGCACTTGCCGAGACTCTACTAGGTAAATTGTTTACCCCCCACTCAGTGTCAAAAGATGCCCTTTAAAGCTAATGCACACAACATATTCACTCAGTAGGTTATAGTGTACATACATTATAATTTTCATAGTCAGGGTCTTTAATTTTATTTTTTCTGCCAACAATGATAGTATTTAGTCTGATACCTTAGCTCAGTCGGTATTGTGTTTTCCCACTCAGCTAAGAGTCTGAGATTTGATTCTCGGCATGGTTGAAAAATGTATCATTGGTGAAGTGTGGGTTCCCCCTTTTCACAGTGAAGAATTAATGGCTGGGGGCTATGTTTTGTGTCTGTTCTAGATTTAAGTTAGTTTATAAGTCGTGTTCTGATGTAGTCAGTCGGCTCAGAAAGTGCACATTAAATACCTCAAATAAATAAAAATTAAATGATAATACTTTACTATTTGGTTAGTGTAATTTTATAGGTATTGATAATATCTATCAAAAGTAGCACGTGCAAATAAGGCTGTCCCCAAGTTGTTGAGCTGTAGTCAGTCAAACAAATAATAAAGGGAAGGAAACAGTTCACTTCAGGTGCTACAGTCCCAATAAGCTTGGCTTCACCCGACAATAATCCATAAGCCACCCATTGCTTGGTCTTCACAACTTTCAATACTAGGACATTTAACTGCCATAAAATTATCTTCACACATTTTCACTAGAACATTTAACTGCCAATCTTTAAAAATGCAGGCACACGTTTAAAATCTCTAAGAGCGGCCCAAATTTGAGTCAATGTATTCATAGTCAGATCTAGAACAAAACAGAATCAAAGTGAGAAGGGCAAGGAAAAAAGAAATAATATTCATAATACACCATGTCACACCGTGGCCCAAAAAGAGTTAATTAATGTATGGAGGAGAAAGGTGACAAAGTATGAATATGGCAGGAACATAAGCGTGCACAGCACAGTTTACAAGAGTGTGCATAGTTAAGAGTAAAGGGGCCCATGGCCATAGATAATATGATCTAGTATAAAGAATATTATTTGTATTAATTAAACAAATTAAAATAAAGCTTAAAGAAACATATATGTATATTCAAACCAACAATTAAAAGTTTCCATCTTACTGAAATTCACGAAAAGAAATTAGGTATAATTTTCCTGTACTAAAGAATAATACGCCGATCACTAGGTGTAAATGACTTAAATTCCTTAACCACATCATTGTAAATAACTGATAAGGCCAATTCTTGCTCAATGAGTTGAGGAGATTTTAGGTCATTGGATTGCTTAGTTGGTTTTTACATGCCCCGAAAGAAAGGTGGCTTTGTGTACATTTATTTCAATAATATTTTGAATATCCTATAGTTCATATTCTACATCCTGTTCCCTAAGTGTTATAATTTTAAGTAGCTAAGAACTATCTAATTAACATTAAATTAAGATATGGTGGCCCAAATGGTCTATGGCATCACTCTGGCAATAGAATGGACAAGTTTACGGATATAACTGGGTTCGAATCCAAGACAGGTGCAATGAGAGCGGTTTTTCCTAAATAGTTTCCCACTTTTCCTCCCCGCGAACATGGATATATTTCCTCTCAATTTTTCCTTCCTCATTTCTATCAAAGCCTAGATAATGTATGCATATAACTGGAAGGGTAGTGAGATGTGGTGAAATAATAATAATAATAAATATGTACCACCAGACTCTAGAGACTTATTAGAATAATGATATTTTGACTTGAGCTCAGAAGCTATGCCACACATCCACGACATTCAACAAACCCTCGGGGGCGGCGGAGGTACTCCACCGCGATTATAATCACTCTCGCACATTAAGGTTTATTGCCGGTACCGCAACATCGCCGGCCTAACGCGAGACGGAAGAATAATAATTCCCTGTGTCGGGGCGGGCGGAACTTCTTTACACCCCGTGTGTCTGCGACCTACTTACTCGTACAAGGACACGTGGGTCGCGACTACTGCACGATATAAGACACGCGTCTGACAAGAAAAACGTGGGTGTAGGTACTTCGCTCGCACCAGAGGAAAAAGCGACTTGTGATAGTATTCTGGAAATAAAAGAATTTTCAGAAAATACATCGACTTTGTTTTGTGTGATTAACATTTAAAAAACACTTTTACTATTATAGTATTGGTTACTCAATGGCGTAGAAAGCTATTTTTTCTAAGGGCGTCCATAAGAAAATTTTAATATAACTTTGGGCAATAAAAGTTTTTATACGTATATATAAACCGCCTAGAGGAGATCATCAAATTTAAGGCTGGGGGCGGGGTCCGGATCCCCCCACCCAATACCTTTCTTTCTAAGTCCTTGTTATTAATCTACCCTCGAGCAAATTTTCTCCATAAAACTACATTAGCCCCATGGCTTCTTTGGTGCTGACTGACAGCTCACAGCTGACTTCTGACAGTCAACATTTAGGTATATATCTAAATTTTGACTGTCAGAAGTGACAGCTGCTAAACACATGTTATTGTAGATCATATGGTTTGGCGTACGGATACATAATTTGGTCTGGTGACTTTTCAAAGCCGTCAGCAGTCAGCTGTGAGCTGTCAGTCAGCACCAAAGAAGCCATGGGGCTACTGTAGATACTGTATACAGTATTCCAGGACAGGATAGAGAAGGCACGACTAAGGTGGTATGGCCATGTAAGAAGAATGGAGAGGAAAAGGAAGACCAGGGAACAGATGGCTGAAGGGAGTAAGGAGGAGTGTGGAGGAGTTAGGAGAAGCTAAAGTGGAGGTAGAGAGGTAATTGGAGGAACGGAGGCGGTGGAGAGGCTTATGTTCCAAACAGCCCCGACCATTGAGTGGAAGCTGTTTGTGATAGTGAATGTTAAAGATATTATTTAAATAAGGAAATATTGTGATCACAATAAATTAGATGTATGATTCAATACAATAGAAACTCATTAATCCGTACTAATTGGGGATTGAAGTTGTACAGATTAATAAAAGTCCGGATTAAAAAAAAACTATGAAATAAGTCAAGGTACTATTAAAACCGCCTATACAAAAACAAACCACATTTATTTTACATTTAAAGTAATTCAAATAGGAAATAAACCGTAAATAATCAGTGTCCGCGGTAAATGCGCACGGTAGTTTGCAGTCACGATCCCGCAACCAGCTTTTTTCATCGGCGTTTATTAATGTATTATTCTGGGAAAAGGGCTGTCCGGTTTAGTAAGGTGAGTTTCTACTGTATGTAACTATTAGATTCTGCGATCTAGGGGTGTAGTTTATGTTTAGAAAATCAGTTTGATGTGTTTGCCGTACGTTCTGTTAGCAAGTAAGTAAGTAAGTAAGTAAGTAATATTTTGTCAGAAATAAATACAAATGTGTATATAGTAAAACCCTGGTAGTCCAAAATTCCGTATAATCCGAACAAAAAAAAAGGTCAAATAAAATATATTTTATTGGTTAACAAGCTAAAAGTTAAAAGATAATCGTAAGAAACAGTGATATTTGATAATAAATGTTTAATATTCGTATTTACATGTTCTAGTCAACACAATGTGTTTTCCTGTAATTAAAAATAATTACAATATATATATATATATATAAATTATTATATTATTGTATATATATATTATGCGCAAGACATCAGTTAAATAAGTGAAAATTTGTTTTAAATTCATTCAATTGTAATTTAAAATTCGTGAAAATAATGTATTCACGTATTCTCCCGCTAATCCAAATAAGCTTCGGTCCAAATTACTTCCGATTAACAAGGTTTTGGTGGAGAAAGCTACAATCGTTTTAAAGAACTTGTAATTACAATATATAGCGCCAAAATATTTGTTTTATTGCAACAGTTCGTAAAGGCCTTGGTGTGTTAGCCCTTGTCACCCCCCCTTATATCTGGGCCTGCTTTAAAAAAAAAATCTAAATCAGATTGCCGATAGGAAGGAACTATTTTGACAGTTAGCAAAGTGGGGTTGGGGGTGGAGAAGGTTTATAGGGTTAGTGCGATTCTGCCCTAATGAAACAAAACTTTAAAAACAAAAGTGACTCTCAGGAAAAAAGAATAGTGATTTCAATATGTCATGTTTCAAATATTCGATTATATTAACTATCACCAAGAATTTGTTCGCGGACCGGCGAGAACAGTAAACTCGCGGGCCACCGGTAGGTAAACACTTCACTGGAGTGTATGAATAACATATGAAGAGCGGATGAAGGCGGTGTATGATGGATGACAAGTGCCGTTGATGAGGTAATAAAGAGCGTGGATTCCTAGGAAACGACGAGGTCTGTAGTATTTAATGCAAGGTGGCATTGATAGACGGTGTAATTACAGTGGCAATAATTGCAAGGCCGTGCATAAAATATTGCCATGAATGTATTTTTGTATTCCTCTTCGATGTATAATGCATAGGTTGGTAGCTTATACAATTAACATAAAACCCCAATTATGTTTTAAGAATCCAATTAAATCTACTTCAAGATATATTCAATGTCCTATTGATGGGGGACTTTCCAACAAGCCAGCGTATGAAAAAATCCCCCTCTCTCCCCTCCCCTATAGCTAAGAGGTTAGGGTGGCATGTTGGGCGACTCTGGTTGATTACGGTTAATGTTGACGAAGCTATAAATTTACTATGTGTATATGGGTTTCTCGGTGCTAAGGTTGTGTATGTAGTTTTAGTAAAGTCCATTCACAATAGGTTTTTACCTGGATGACAGTTCGAAAATCATATGTTTAGGTTTTGGGTTGCCAACACTTGTAAAAGATCACTGTTTTGTTATAAATGGGTGACCTGGTGGTCTAGGGGTAAGGTGTCAGACTTCTATGCTGGCGGCCGGGGTTCAATCCTCGGTCCCGGCAAAGATTTATCTGATTATTAAACCCTTCCTTCACCTCTGACAAGACATCTTGTGAATGTGAGGAATGCCAGGCCTCCACCGTGGTTCGGATTCCACGTTAAACTGTAGGTCCTCCAGTTCATCTCACAATCACCCTACCATTACACATTAGCGTAAGTGCGTATAACCCGAACGGGTAGTAAGACGCGGTGCTAATAATAATAATGTTATAAATGAAAAGATCTTTAAATGCCTGTTATATATCACATTTAAAATAACGTAAACTTAAGTTTTCTCATACTATTTCATTACTTTTAATGATTTCTTTTTATCTGACTCGAAACAATATTTTAAACATAATTAAAAGTACATTTCTTCGTTTTGGAATATTAACTACATGTGTAATATAGTACACACATCAATCCCTTTTAATAAAGCATAGTGTTTACTTGGAAAAGAGAAAATTGTTGTCTTTTTTTTACATACAATAAATGATTTTATGATTATTTTATCATATTTTGAAATATTTAACTGAATAAAATATTCATCAACTGCGTTTCTGCATCATTGTAAACAACTTGTTTAACGTCATGTTCAACCATATGGTTTAAATTCGTCAGTCACCATTTTGAAGCTATGTTCGATATAAGTTTTTGTGAAAGTGGTGTGAATTTTTTTTATGTGGAATAAAACAATAAATAGACTGTGTCCGTCCTCAAATAAATATATAAATAATATTGGCCTAAATTACTTTGGTTAACTATCACATTAATATATTACCATCTGTTTTCATTACAATCATCCAAAGTGATAGATGTCAGCTGTTGGCGTAGTGATATATTAGGGATTACTTCTAGTAACATTTCAAGATGTCATCCAGGTAAACTTAGCTCGTGAATGACTTATAGGTTACTATCCGTTTAGGTTGTACGCTTATGTAATGTACTAACTACGCGAATGGTTTTAGGGTGGTTGTATTTATAGGAAGTTTACCTACATTTATGTGGAGGAAAAGTGTAAAACCAATTTTGAAAAAAACACTCTTAAGTGCACCTCAATCTCCCCGTCATCGACAGTCTAGCCTACCGAGAGAGTAGCGCCTTAGACCACGCAGCCACCAAAGCGCGTGGTAGTTATGGTTAGTTTGTTAGTAGTGTACAACTAATATAATTAGTGTGTGTAAAATTTGAAAATTACACAAACCAATTAAAAAAATGCATTAAGGGCATTAAGGCTATTTAAAACGAAATATCCTCACCCTGCTGCATTTCTTATGAGAATGTCAGTTCTAAAGCTTCAAAACCACTCAAACAACCCTCAATTAAGTAAACGAGTTTTTTTTAAAAGACTTAATTTGTTTGAGGAAGGTTAGCCATTTACTTTAATCTAGAAACTACAATATTTCGCGTAAATTTCATTAAAAATAATTTTCCCTTTTCATGATTTATTTTTAAATCATACAATTAAAATGTAAGGCTTTTAATCCTATAGAGAGACATGTTAGAATCTTTCGGCTCTTTTTGAAATATTTTGGAATAAATTTTTTTTTTAATAGTGCGGAATTTATGGACACATGCAACGCGTCTCAGCGTTCCGGTAGGCGGCCTCCTTAGTAAGCAAAAATCAACAGTATGTTATTCTAATTTCTAATAAAAAGGCAGCCTCCTCGGTCAGCGAGAAAGAATTAATCATTGTCAGACCATATGGCTTTAAACATAATGGTCTGAATCGTTTTCTTGAACTACCGAAACTCCTCCATTTTTTTTCAAGTTTCTACTCCTATTCGTCCTTCATCTACAACCAACCTTTGTCATTTCGATAAGAAGAGGGGAAAGAAAACTACGAAACTTATCTCAAGGTAAAGAGGAACGTTCGCTGTTAGTTCTCAAATATCTAAAAAATATATATAGCGAGCCTATACAAAAATTACTGTGTTTGTAAGCATAAGGCTAAATCCAGATCCCTTTTCCAACAACCCTCGTGTCATAGATCCACAAATTTGCTTTAAAAGTCGTTGAAAATGAACCAATGTCAAATTTTCACACATTTTTTCTATATTAATAAAACTCAAACTATAGCATTGTTAAATAAAAATTGGAATATTTCGACTTTATTTAGATGTAAACCGTATAATTAATGATTGCGTTATAGCTTAACGTCTAAGCGGCAATTTCTCGCTTACCGAGGGTGTGCGATCACTACCTTAATAAAATAATAACCAAAAAACTATTATACCCAAATATGATTCACAAATACATGTTACCGAGATCTTGTGAACAAAAAGCAACGCAAGAGTTCTTGAAACTAGCCATTGATTAATTTCATATGTGGATTCACTCACCCACCACTACTGAACGAGTCAACTCCGCTCGACACCTCCTACGGTTTAGTGACAGCGTCATGATTAAGATGTGACTTTTACAAACCTGTTCAAAGTCATGCGCGACAGCCAGACTTCATGACGTCAATTTATCATCTAGTTCAAGGATGAGAACACAATTATACTTTTTTCTTTTCCATCTCGCTGGGAATCAAACTCGATCTGAAGAAATTATCTTGATTTAACTTGGAGGGAGGGAGTGGTAGGTGGTGTGAGGGGATTTTAATTATTCATTAAGTGGTTTCAAAGATAAATACTAGAACATTTACTTTAAATCTTACTCCAGTATTTCATCCTGTTCTCTTGGATAATATATACCCGCAACGGTATACATGAGGCCTGAGGAGTCAGTCTCGCAATATACTGGGTTGTTGGTGCCGGTTGGGTACATTGGGAAGTGGTTTGTGGAGTGAGTTGGAGGGGGTGTAATGTTATCACTGTGGTTTTACTATCCACTCTCTACGCTAATTCTGGTGGATTTCATATAACTACCTTCATCTTTCCTCAATGATTTAACTGTTAAATAACCCTTGTGTCTCATGGTCTATGACTTTAGGGCATCATTCTTACAATAGTTGATAGCAGGAAGATCGGGCTTCGAATCTCGGACGGGTGTTTTTTCCTAAAGTTTCTCAACCCCCCTCTAAATAAATGCGGGTACAGTTCCTCTGAAATCAACCTTCCTTATCTCTCTACCATATCATTAGTCAAAATATGCAGGTTAGCCCAATAGGGTACTAAGATGTGCGATGCGATAAAACAACTGAATAAAATACATTTTAAATTAAATAAGATAGTAGGTCCCATAAACCAACTTGTGTTAGCTCCAAGCGCTCAGCAGTTTAAATTTTGCGTAACCACGAGTAGGACCTAAACTGGTAAACAAAGCTGAGACGAATAGCAGATAAAATAAAATATTTCGCTCGATCTCCTGCTGGAGACGTTTACCGTCGTTAAAAAAAAGATCAACAGATAACAGAACAAACACTACATGCCTTCGTGCCAAGCTGGGTATTGATTTATCACGTTTGTTTTCAACGCGCCTTGTTAATCATTTTAGGTAAAGAAACCAACGGTATCCACAACTGTGGTTTATGACGTCAGGCTCGCAAGAGACAGGATTGCAGGCGACGGGGAGGTCGAGGTTCGAATTGAGGTTGGGTCCGCTGGAGTGGTTTTCCTACCCTTCTTCGCGCTAATGTGGGTGCGGTTCTTCTAACTACCCTTTTTAGCCTTTGACCAATAGATAAAACCGTTAAAAGCACGTATTAAAAAGAATAAACTAAGAAGAAAAAATTGCCTTAGATTAAGCTGTTAATAACATTGGTGTTAAACGTATTACGAGGAAAATTAACTGGCGATAAAGTAAAGTAAAAAAACTCCTTCAAATAGTGTTCACTCAAAAGGCTAAGTGATTTTTCACTATTCACAAGCGTACAGTAGCCCCATGGCTTCTTTGGTGCTGACTGACAGCTTTGAAAAGTTACCAGACCAAATCATTTATCCCTACGCCAAACCATATGATCTGCAAAGACATGTGTTTAGCAGCTGTCACTTCTAACAGTCAAAATTTAGGTATATACCTAAATGTTGACTGTCAGAAGTCAGCTGTGAGCTGTCAGTCAGCACCAAAAAGAAGCTATGGGGATACTGTAGCAAGGTACAGAAGAATTTTTGTAAGAAGAAACTTTTAGAAAACATAAGCGGTAAGCAATGAATGTTAACATTTTACTTTTTCATTGTTGTTATTGATAAAAAGTAACAGCTGCAGATCACATGACTTGACGTTTGGATACATGAAAGTAGATCTAGTAGCTTTCTATCTGTCAAATTGGACTGTACATAGGAGTAAATAGAATATATATCCTTACTCTGACCCGGGAGACATAGGTTTGAATTTCGGTTGGATGATTTTTTCTCTCTCTCCCTTTTGGGTGTTGGTTTACCTTTATTCAGGTGAATGCTGGTGTATTTCCTTCCCATCCACCTGCTTGTTCCTTCAAATTAGATGAAGTAGCTAATAGCCAACAAACTAGAGCGTATTAAATTATAATAATTAATCCTTTAAAACGCTTTTAAATGAGATACATACATTGAGTTATTGTGTACAACGTTCGGGCTACCTTGATTTATTACCCTAATGGGGTAGGGATGAAGAAGGTACACTGAAAAGAAAATGTACCCAAATTACGTAGGCCTGAACGGGATCCAAACCCCGATCTCCCTGTCTTCAGTAACCCAGCCTATTACGAGAGTGATGCATTAGAGCATTCGACAATCGAAGCGGGTCATATAGAGAGTTATTTTGTACGTTTAATGAAAGTGGAAGAAGCAGGATTATTTAACCGACGGGCGACAACACTTTTAAGCTCGCTCTGCTAAGTTGGCGAAACGAATATTTATTTTCTGATTTAATAGACGTAGGTTACAGTAGATAGATTAAACTACCTCTGTAACCCCATCAGAGTCTGTCAATTGTTTGATGGATGAGAGATTGAACAGTAGACGCCAGCTCTATTACAGCAGGTTGGAGGTCCGTCTGGCTATCTTCCAGAAGTCTGTCGCAGAGGTTGTCAGTCAACTTGGAGGAGAACATACAGAGAGAGACGACCGATCTCCGCTTCAGACAGCACGACAGATCCCCCCCCCCCCCACACNNNACATGTCTTCTTAAATATCTAGGAGGAAGGGGTGTGTAGGTGACGGATAAAATGTTTCCGGCGGAGGAAGATAAAACACTTGTAGTACAAACACTGTTAGGATTGTTATGTGTATGCTAAGGTCTAAGCCGGAAATCTAGTCAGTTCGGGTACCCCTACCCGATGGGCGACTGACTCCCTGGCCCCAGCGGCTAGGTTAGGGTGGGATTTTGTTGTGTCTTACTATCCAGCACTTCAGGCACTGGCCAGACAGCGAATTAAAATGTTCTCTGATCAACATGACGTGATTTTGCGGCTGAAATATCTGGCCAATGTGCGAAGAATCCAGCCAATTCACGAAGTGGCCAGTTTAGAGATTTGATCATGATATGTATATGTATTTTATTTGTCACCCGCATCAGAGTAATAGGTAAGGAATGAGGAAGGATGCATTTTATAACTAAACTGCCCTTATTGGATTTGAGCCTCCATCGATTTTGGCAACTTTACATGTAAATGTAAACCAGCCATTATTTACTACATTTTTGTTAAAATTCGCCGCTCCAGAGTCCAGACATGAGAGTAGATCCAGTAATATTTTTTTAAATGATAAATAAAGTTCTTCCTATTGTGATTGAACTATATATGATGGGATTTTTTAATTAAAATTGCAAAGTGTCCTTTCGAAATGTAAGTCCATTTTTTATTTTTAGTTTTATAGACGAAAAATAAAGATATATATTTTGCAATTTTTGTTTTCTGCTAACTTTCCTACTCATGGCGGTCCTGAATCTGTAGTGTAGCCTACTTGTCGGTGTTGTGTATGCTTCAACACTAATCGGGATATCCCACACACTCAGTGGCCTCAAAACATCCGTTATGACGACACCAGGAAAGTCAGGCCGCTGATGCATTTGCATGTCACCCTCGAACGGGTAGAAAGACGCGGTGAAAAAACAACTTAACACTAATAATAAAGTAAAATGTTATCATTGTTGACAGCAGATATATATAGTTTGTATTTTCTGAAAGGTTCTTCTTAGCAAAATCCTACTATGGTGTTGATGCAGAGAGCAAAATACTGTAGTTGAATCAATATTTAAAATAAAGTTAGCTCTCAGTGATAGACTGGTTCAACTATTAAAACAAACTGAGTTTTGGAATGCTTTAAACACTATTATATAAAGGAAAAAAAGGAATACGAAAATATAATTTAGGGTAACTTAAGATGCCACAAAGTGACACATTGATCATACTCTACGTTATTATTATTGGTCATGTAGGCGTTCCTTCTCGGTCTTTTCGTAATCAAAATTAGTATCTCTAAACAACTGTTACAAGGTGAGCACCCACAGCACCAATTCTAGATTTGTCGAGTTCGACTTTTATCAGAAAAGAAAAGCTAAACTCAAAGTTATTTAAGGAACTTCCACCTCACTAATTTATCCTGTAAATGTTCTGCCTCAAATATGTAAATGCATATTATTCGGATTTGTTTATTTTTAGTGTTTTTTTAAATCTTAAGCTTTTACTACTCTTTAGTTGGTTTTTTATTATTGCTATTTATTATTTTTAATTTTTTAACTAATCATCAGTGTATAATTATTTATCTTATTTTCTCATGTTATTATACGTGCTTGTAAGGTATGAGCACTTTTCATTGCTGGCCTGTCATAAGTCTTACGACTGTTGGCCAGCACTATAATAAAGGAAATTGGAATTATTTTTACTGGCCATAATGGGGGGTATGCGAACAAAAGCGTCAATCTCGTTTAGTCCGGTTTGCCGACGACAGAGAAGTCAGTATTCGAATTCCAGCCGCCTGGTGAACTGAGGTGTTTGTTTCTTACAGTTTCTCTGCTCTGTCTCCACGCAAATGTGTGTGTATTTCCGCTTAATTATAACTCCCTCCTCCTTAATCCATTAGTGTTAGTACGTGATCAGACGCAATAAATATATTTTTTAAACTGAAAAATCAAGGATGCTGGAAAATAAAAGTGGTAAGGAGCTACAAGTTATATTTTGGTAAGCCAATCAGGAAGAAGTATTTATACCACGGAAACTTACGGTTAGTAAGATAATGAGTCCATCTTTGCTTTAGCTGTCGCGTTTTGGTCGTTAACGCATGATGCCGGTTTTTGCTTGACAACTGAATGTTTATATTAATACGAGTCCAACGCCTTAGGCCACGCAGTCACCGACGCCGGTCTATAGGAAAATAAAAAGTGGACTAATTATTTTAACGTGGTTGCATGCCCCAGCAGGACAAAAATTATTAGAAAGGTTTTATCATTCATGCAGACATTCGATTTAAGCATCAAAGATGTTTAGTGAATTGTTTTTTAAAGGTGAGCCTAGTCGGGCCGAGCTTTATATTAGCTCACGTAAGAAAGAAAAATCTTTAAAACAATTCAGACAACGAAACGGTTAGTTCCGAGTCCAAATACGATTTGAAGAGTAAAAATTAAATTCTAGATGACAACTTTCCTCCTGATTTGTCGACTAGGATGGTTTGAGTTCCGGAGCCGCACACTCACGACACAACTAATCACGTACTTCCACGAGCTCCCTCCTCCCACTTCCTGTCCCGTGTCGAGGAAACACTCTAGCGTGAGACAAACACGGCGAAGCTTCCATAGCGACAATTTTAATTCGAAGAACTCCGAGTGAAGCCCGATTATCTCTCCGAAATGCTTAAAGAGTTGTCCGTACGACAAAATAGCGGAACTATCGCAAGACAGTAACTTCTTCAAGACAATAACTAGAGGAACTCCTTCGAGTAGTTTTATGAACTAATCCCAGATAGTAACTTGAACTACTTCAAGGCAGTACATTTAGAAACTACAATAAGACAATAACTAGAGGAACTTCTTCATTGCAACAACTAGAGGAACTACTTCAAGACAGTAACTTTAGGAACTACTTCAAGGCAGTAACTTGAGGAACTACTTTAAGACAGTAACTAGCAGAATTATTTCAAGAGAGCAACTACTTTATTAAGGTAGTAATTTTCTGAGCCATTTACAAAGCATTAACTTAGAGGCAATCTGGTTCGGTTAGCCGCATGGTGTAAAGGAATCACTCTCATGTGATTAAATTGCTGATAGGGAGATCGAGGTTCGAATCCCGGTCGTGTATACTATTGGTGTTTTTTCCAAAATAGTTTTTCATCTTCCTCCACGTAAATGCGGATACATTTAAACCTAAGCTATACCTTCCTAATTCCTTTTTAGCTTGCGTAATGTTTGCGTACAGCAAAGAACGCATACCAAAACGCGGTTTAAAAAATACTTCAACAAGTCGTGTGTTTATATGACAATACTATTTATAATACTTGTCTCGCAAGTTTAAAATTATACGAATTACAAATTATAACTCACAGTTACAGTTAAATTATTGTATCGTTTTAAATTATTTGGTGTTATAATAATAATAATAATAATAATAATAATAATAATAATATATCTGAGACGTTGCGGATGCTATTTCGGTCATCCGCAATGGGCTGTCCACCAATTACAGCGGGGACCGGCTTGTACAAAGAGGGCGGGGACATCTTTGGGCGGTAATAGCGAAACAATCGGTCGCTCGAGCTCGTCTGCACATTGTTCCAAACCCCATGTTTGGTCTGTCCACCCAGCTGTCTGAGCGATGCAGGCGATATGAGGAGAGTAGAGAAAGTTCAACAATAACACAATATGTGGGAAATAGGCTCCCTCCCGAGCTAGGATCACACGCAGAGGGAACAATCAAACCACAGCCAAGTTTGTGCGCAGGGCTATCCACAGTCACGACCAAGGGCACCCGCAGAATTTTTCTCCAGGGGAAGGGGGGGGACAAACCGGGGGTTATGGAATATCCCTCAGTATGGTGGGTTCGGGGGTCCTCCCCCGGAAAAATGTATCATTGAAGCCTCCGAAAACGCTTTTTAAGTCAATCTTTGTCTCTTGAAAATAAAATACAACACAAGAAAAAGTTTCAAACTCCTAATATGTATGCAATCTCAGAATCTGGTAGGGAGGCAATTGCCCCCCTGTGGGCGCCCCTAGTCACTTCACTTAACATAACGGTCGGAGAGTTTCAGGACACCTTAGCTTCGTTTACAGGTGGTACGTACCAGGGGTGTGGAGTTGTAGTCTGTAAAAAATGTACTGACTCCAACTCCAGCTTTAAAATAAAAACCTATAGTAATATAACAATATTTTTTTACTTTTTTTACTATTTAGGATAGAAATTAGTAATTTGGACTGACAAATTTACCTATTTAAATATAAATTCACAGTGTCAAAGAAACTTTCCATGAAGTAACCTTTATTGGAGCATTTTACCACAGTAATGTGTTATTAATAATGAATATACAGTAGCCTCGTGGCTTCATTGGTGTTGACTGAAAGCTCATAGTTGACAACTGACGGCTTTGAAAAGTTACCAGGACAAATTATATATCCCTACACTGAACAATATGATCTGCAAAAACATGTTTTTAGCAGCTGTCACGTCTGACAGTCAACATTTAGATATATACCTAAATGTTGACTGTCAGAAGTCAGCTGTGAGCTGTCAGTCAGCACCAAAGAAGTCATGGGTCTACTATACTTTAGCAATAATTATTTATGGAGGAGTCGGACAGTAAAAAAGTAGAGGAGTTGGAGTCGAAGGCTTGGTGTACCAGCTTCACAGCCCTGGTATGTACTAGGAAAGAACCAGGGTCTCTTAGGTCAGTTGGGAAGGACCCATTGGAGGATCCAGAGAGGGGGAGTTGGGAAAATGACCTACCCCCACCACACTTCCCTCTCTTCCCTAAAAATTCGAAAATAATCAAACCCATTGAAATCTATACCAAAGAGCTGACTCCTGCGTATGACAATGACGGAATAGCGGCTTTCAGGACTTGCATTACTACATCTCTCTCGTGATGGTGTGGTAGAAGTGAACAAGGGTTTGATTTTTTAGCACAGCGTCTTACTACCCGTTCGGATTATACGCTCTCAATGAACAAGGTAGCTAACCATGATGAACAATGATTGCATTTTTTAACTAAAACTAAAATTTCTCAGTAGTTAGATTAAGTAGTTAGTATGATAAGCAGTATTTGTATTAAAATACATATTTTTCTATTAACAATAAAACAGTTTATCCTATTATGTGTACATTTTATTACTAATATTGCAACTGACGTTTTTGTAATTTTTAATCTATGTGAGGTATTTAACTAACGTGTACGTTCTGAACCGAATGATTATATTAGCACACGCGAATTTATATTAGCGATAGAGAAAAAAGCTTAGCAATTTTGCCGGGAAAGGTATTTTCACACACATTCCAGGGTTCTTTTAATGCCACAATCTACATGGGAAAATCTCCTTTACTTCCCCTTCGAAGGAAGTTGAGCTACGGATTTTTATTACTAATGAAAAATGCATCGGTCCCGGCTGGGTTTAAGTCCACAAACATCGGGCCTTGGTATGTTAGGTAGTATATACAAATTGGGTGACCTGGCGGCCGGGGTTCAATCCTCGGTCCCGGCACAGATTTATCTAATTACCAAACCCTTCCTTCACCTCTGACAAGACATCTTGTGAATGTGGGGAATGCCAGGCCTCCACCGTGGTTCGGATTCCACGTTAAACTGTAGGTACTCTATTTCATCTCACAATCACCCTACCATTACATATTAGCGTAAGTGCGTATAACCCGAACGGGTAGTAAGACGCGGTGCTAATAATAATGATATATACAAATTATTGTATACATATTTTTTCTATTTGTTTTTCCATCCCACATAAAGTGGTTGATTTGTTGACCACTTTCATCCAAAAATAAATATTTTATTTACCTATTTTTAAAAGCAAGATCCAATTTTTTTTTTATCCAATCATATAGTTTTCCACAAATCAGGTGTTGACTAGGTCAGGGATCAAACTCCGGAACCCTGACTCAATCGCTTGTACCTCGTATGACCGACCACCTGTGCGTGCGAGTGAATGATTGTCCTTGTTACATAATAGCACAGTTCTGGTGAGTTGTGGTCGCCACCAGGTCCAGAGGTGAAGAGCAGGTCAACGTGCTGACCACGGAGGTTATAACGGGGGTCCAGCCAGATCATGCAAACCAGACGCCAGAGTAGCCAACCAAGCCAAGCGGTCACCCTACGCTCACTGATGAGTAGTAAGGTCTACGCTGGAAATGGAGGGAAGGTTGGGGAGCAAAAAAGAGCAGAGAAAATTATGACATTATCATAAGCTGTTAACAAGACGTACCCAATTCTAAAAATGTGCGATTTAAAAAAAATTGGGACATGTGAAAAGTATCTTCACATTCAGAAAATGTAACACAATAAGTTATTTTTTACTATTTTTCCTAGTCTAAAACACTGAAAATAATAATTTATTTTGTTTGGTAACAATGAAAGAACTTCGTTTAAATAACACATTACAATAAAAACTAACCCGGACCGGTGGCCATGCGGTAAAAGACGTCAGTATCGTCAGTGTGTGTCGATTAAGTCGGGATTTGAATCCCAATAGGGTTTACTGAAGTACTCTCCCCTAAATGGTTTTCACTTCCCCTCCACACAAATGAGGGCACACGCCTTATAAATCCTAACTTCCTCAATCACAGCTCTATAGTGTAAACATGGGGAGAGCCCGGACGGGTAGTCAGATATGTAGCGCGAAATAGCAAAGATAATAAACACCTATTGAGGCAGGCTGCCTGATGCCGGCAAAACTCAACTTTTCCATCCTTGACCTTAGAGAGCAGACTATATGGTACAGACAACATACCTGATTGATATTCCGAACAACGCTGTACCGGTATTTAACTATGCACATGAAAAACCCTCGTCTGAAGTCATCGTATGCCAACAGAACAAACTAGATCCAGGACGCTTCTTCAAATTCAGCATCTCCTGAGTGGAAGGATGGTAGGGATTTAGGGTTAAGAGCAATATTTTTGCAGTTTTATAGCAAACATTTTATTTACGGCTTAATAAATCAAATATTTATTCAGTAGAAACAAAATAGTTCAATTTTATACACACAATATTCCAAACACTTTTTTTAGTACCGCGTCTTTCTACCCGTTCGGATTGTACACTTGTGTACTAATTACGTTAATGAGTTAGGGATGAGGAAGGTTGAATTTATAGGAAGTGTACCCAATTTTGCGTGGAGGGAAAGTGGAAAACCATTTTGGAAAAAACACCCTAGTAGCCCTGACCAAGATTCGAACCTCAATCTTCCCGTTAACGGCAGTCTAATTTACTGCGAGAGTAATGCGATGGACCACGCGACCATCGAAGCGGGTCTCAACACTTGTTGAATTTTTGTCATGGGCATCCTAGAATTTGAAGACCGGAGCTCATGCTTTTTTTTGTCCGTGCACAGAATCTTACTATCCGTCCGGGATATAGTCCAGTCAACAAAGTAAAAATAGGGGAAATAATTCGTGTAGTCACAAATTTTTGTACAGTGGTAGGGAGGAGTACCATAAACAACATACTAAAAATCCTGACCGGTGGGAGGTGAGCGGGGGGGTAGGGGAGCGTTTAAAGGTCATTCTTCCACGTTATTCTCGTATAACTCGAAAACCGTGACCTCTAACGAAAAGGTGTTCATGTACTAAATTAATCTACATTAAATTCCCTACAAAAAA